>CAUYPO010021039.1:0-14592 GCA_963574435.1 Cheirogaleus major | reverse complement strand
ACATGACAATCCAGATCTTCATAGTATAGATCTAAAAAAGTCTGATGTTCATGTAAGACTCTTTAAAAAGAGCATTGCTAGGCCGGGTGTGGTGGCTCACGCCTATAATCCTAGCACTCTGGGAGGCCGAGGCGGGAGGATTGCTCAAGGTCAGGAGTTCGAAACCAACCTGAGCAAGAGTAAGACCCCCGTCTCCACTAAAAATAGAAAGAAATTAATTGGCCAACTAAAAATATATAGAAAAAAATTAGCCAAGCATGGTGGCACATGCCTGTAGTCTCAGCTACTAGGGAGGCTGAGGCAGGAGGATTGCTTGAGTCCAAAAGTTTGAGGTTGCTGTGAGCTAGGCTGACACCACAGCACTCACTCTAGCCTGGGCAACAGAGTGAGACACTGTCTCAAAAAAAAAAGAACATTGCTTTTCAATAAATAAATCTTTAGAACTTTGAAATTTCATAATAAAATTTGGTAAGACTATCAGATTAAACATTACTCAATTCATCAATAATTAAATCTCTAACCAAAAAGCTTATAAGTACTTAATTTAAAGGCTGAAGTTTTTGTTTTAAAGCCTTCTTGTTTTATTGAGTCTAGTGTAAGATGAAGACCCTTGTGGGGAGGAAAAATACTTATAATGTCTTTTGTAGAAAAAGATCTCACTACTGGATGTTTAACTTTGAGCAAGCTATTGCCAAAACAATATTGTTTTCCTTGCCTCATACAGATTAGCAAATCAATCAGCAAGTACCATATTTCCTGGATTCTAAGACACAGGTTTTATAAATTTTAACATTTCTGAAATTGACATTTCTTACAATTATGTCAAAAGAAACTCACCAGCCACCTAGGCATGGGAGTAAGTTTTGATATAGCTGTCCTTACCGGAGTCTGTATTAACACAAACTTAGCTGTATACAAAAGGCAGATGTTTATCTACCTGTCATTTTAGTTGTTACTTGGTATAGGTATCAAACAATGACTTTTGAATTTAAATTTAGATCACTAATGTCTTACTTAGATGTTTTCAGATAGATTACACTATGATGCAGCACTGACTGGTCTGTCAGGTCCATCAATGCAATTAAAATTAGCAAAGAAAACCGTCAGTGGTGCTCAGACTAAAGAACTTTCCAAAGCGAGGGGAAGTTGGCGTAACAGACTCATATCCTGTGAAGGGCTATATCACTCTGCACTAAATGTCACTCTGTCTAAGTTGCACTTGAATTCAAAAGAAGCTGTTTAACTTGCAGTATACATAATTCAATTAAGGAATAAAGCAACCTGAGTTTTACAAAAGAGGATAAGGCACACAAAACTCCATATTCTTCAACATGCCTCAAAACTATACAGCCAATCTTAAAGATTTCAGAGGTCCAAAGCACTACTATGATACTGTAAGCAGTGTGCCTTGGTGAAGCTGTACATAACTGGTCAAAAGGAGGCTTGGTCTCAGCCTCCAACTGTGAATCTAAACTGATGGTCAGTAAAAGCAGATTGTACTGTTTCTTTTTTTCTTCTCTGAAAACGTATTAAATCTGTAATGCATCTTAGAATCACAGAAATAAGGTATATGTTAAAGGCCAACTACTTGTGACACTATTTCTGCTACACTATAATAGTTGCAAAATGACAATAATCAAAACTGTAAGGTTTACGTCTAAACTGATACTTTCTAAAAGGATTACAAAAATTAGAATATAAATATGGGCCCTTCGGCAATAAGCAGATATATTTTAAAAAGTACCATTATGACCAATTAAGTCAATTATGGTTAGATTGCTTTTATTTAACACTGAAAATTATCCTTTGAAGGTTACTCATTATATAGTAAAATAAAAGAAAAATCGTATGAAATTGAAATTTAAGAATTATTTCTGATATGGCCTTTCTAAAGTGTAGCAAACAGGAAAGGTGTTATTTATTCCATCTTGTCTATGACATTATATTGCTAACTTACAAGAAAATTTTACATTACTCTTCTTCAATTACAAAAGGGGCAAAAGACTGGTGAACAATCAAAATGAAGATTTATGATAATGTCATGGAGTTGAGGTTTCATAAGCAGGAGTTAATGGGATGTCCAAACTAGACTCTTAAAGTTAGATGAAGCCTTAGAGGTCGACAGGTTTTGCCTGCAAACCTACACCTAAATTCTCTTTATTCATTTTTTATTGAATGACCGACTGCTCACTGTCTTTCCAGTGATGAGGAACTCAATAGCTCAGAAGGCAGTGCATTCTGTTTTCAGACTGTTCTCAACAAAAAGTTCGTTGACACTGAAACATGCCTCTGCATAACTTCTTAGGAGACATAAAAGGTAAGTTGAATCAAACTTCTCTGTAATAATCCTCTAAGGATCTGAAGAAAGCTTTCATGTTCTTTCTTGAGTTCTCTCTTCTCAAAGACGAACATCCCCATTTCTCTCTCTGCCTTGTTTTTCCAGACCTAGCCATTTATCCAAATGAACCAAAGCAAAAATTTTTGCGTGGGAGGAAAATTTTTTAAAGTATTTCCTCCTATACTAACTACGTCACCAGGAGAGTGTTTGTAGTGAGGACCTCTTGCTACTTTTATTTTCTGTTACATGCTTTGGCAAGTAGAGGCGAATCAACTATGTGTAAGTGAGGCTTCTGCACAGGGTCCTCACAAGGTAGAGGGGAGGAAGTGAGAGGAAGGGAACCAACATTTACTGAAAGCCTGCCAGGCACTGTGCTAGGAGCCTGAAGATAATGACTCAAGGAATGTGCAGATACTACTAATTGAGTAAAAATGAGGGTTTTTTGGTTTAGTAATTTTTTTGGGACGAGTACATTTAAACTTTTTAATGAAGGAAAAAAAGAAGTGAAATAAGAGGGAAAGGGTTGGGGCAGACAGTGGAAGATATAAAGGAAGCAAAGGAAAGAGGATCATGGGAGCTGAGGGTAACTTGGCAGAATCTACAGAAATAAAGTTAAGAAATAAAGGCTGGAATTTCTGAACACAACAGTGGAACTTGGGAATTTTAAGAGTGTCAGAAGCGGAGGGAAGGGGAATCAGTTGGGGAATAGAGGTAGCTGAGGGCGGGAGGGGAGTAAGAAGTGGGTGAGCTTGTCTTACCCTTTGCTTAGTTTCTGTGTAGCCTGGCAGGGAGACATAATCCCCAGTCAGCCCACCTTGCTGCCTGGCAGGAAAGGGCATAGCATAGAAAAACACCTTTAGTGGCAGTAAATAATTCACCCCCCTGCCGGAGCCATATCCAGGGGGCTTTGCTCTTCCCACTGTCCCCCTTCAGCAACGTGCACTTTTAAGAGAGTGTCCGTGAAAGCACTCAGTAAACTAAAAAGTGCCATATAAAAATGCAAGATGTTATAAAATAATGGCACACCAGCATTTCTTTACTGGGAGCAGTGGGGAACTAAAAAAGGGAGAATATTCCTTTCAAGTCTCACAAAATAACTCCAAAAATTGTCCTGTTACTTTTTTGGGTTTTATTATAAAACCACAGACATGAATGAAGTGACTGCAAAGAGAGGCAATAAGGATGCAGTGATGCAACTGACTAGGAGAGCTACATAACGTGTAGCTGCAACGAGGAAGGACTAATTAACGGTCAGGAAGGATTTTCTGGTTTCAAAAGCCATATCCTTGGAGGGAAGGAAAAGTCCCTTCAGCTTTGACTTTCATCTCTTCAAAGAAATGTGTCTGTTGCTGAGAAGAAATGACTATTTTTCTACAGCTACTCTTTTCCTTTTACTATTACTATTGAAGGATCTAAACTTCTTCAGTAACTCTGGATGAATTTCAAAAAGGAGAGGTTGCTAAATTATCTGAATTGCTGAGCTGAGAAAACTGGAAAAATTCAAATTGCATCTGAGTAGAAAGAAATATTGTTGAATTAACAGAATAATTCCTCATAACCCAAGCATTACCAACTCCAGTTTGCGAATGCCTTTTAAAATCTCTAAAGCTAGACTATATGTAGAAAAGTTACTTGATCAAATTTCAGCATCAGAAATATAAAACATAAAGTTCTTAAATGCCTCCAACTAAACTTTATGACCAAATACAAATTAAGAGAATAAAAGCCCTTTGAGTCACCAAAGACTCTTAACAAGAGCTAAGAGTCTCTGAATATACTAATGAAAATTAGTTAGCAGTATTTTACTTTAAAGATCCGTTAAGGAAATACTTATCAATGAAAACCAATTTACCATTGAAATTACTAAGACACTAGCTATTTTACCAAAAAGTTTTTTTATGTTAAAAATGAAATGCAGAAAATGAAATCCCTCCCACTGCCAGACTTTAAGTTTGGTCTGGGCAATCTGATGGCCTGAGAGGACAGTGCTGCTCCAGTCAGGGCTACCGCAACCACAGAAGCACTTCCACCGAGCTGGCCACTGTGGCCATCCCTCTCAGAAGAGAGACACGTGAGGTGTAAGGACCAGAGTGACAGGAGAGCTACAATCATTACTGCTTTATCCGCTAACCATCACTTCCAAGGACAGTCTATAAGTTCACCGTAACCTGGAGGCCAGAGTCCTAACGGGAAGTGCCTGCCTCTGCAGCCCGGGGCCCTCTTGCAGTGACTAGCCAACCCTGCCTTCTTAAATCAAGCCCCAGCAACAGGCACTCACTCGATGGCTGTTTGCCTAAGCAATCAGTTTAGGAAGATATCTGAACAAAGAACGTGAAAACTGTTATGTGCCAGCACTTAATGAAACCCCCTTGCGCCCCGCGTCCTTCTCTTACTCTATGAATGTTCCTCCATTTCTCCCTCGGGGAGAAAAATAGGCACAATATTTACTTAGAATCCATTGTACTTTAAAAACTGTGTATATTTTAGATTTAATTTTTAAAAACTAAGGTGAAAGTCTTATAATTTTAAGAAAATTATATAATAAAACTACTCTTTGAATGTGGCTCTGGAATTTTTTCTCCTTAAGAGTAACTACCCAAGCTTTAAATAATAAAGCACAGGATACAAATGAATATAATGAATATTTAAACATCAAGTTTAAATATGAACATTACTCTATGAAACACTATTAAAATTGTGATGTATGTTTATGAAAGGAAATTATTAAATTAGTATACCTTTTAGTTGGTTCCATCTACAAATTCTTACCTTGAATCCATCTTTCTTGTTTTTTTCCAAACTTGACCATTCCCCAGGCTGAAAATTCATTTGAAGTGACATATGAGTGACTTGGTAAAAGCAACACCTATAATTTCCCAATCTTGGACTCTTAAGTGCTTCCAGATAGGACACTTAGCTTAATTTATATAACAGGAGAGGAAAATTACTTGGCTCTAATTACTCAGGCTACACTGTTGCTCTGACAACAAAATGAGACCAAAGATGAACTGACCCTTTTAATGTCTTCTATGCACTTAATGATGTAGGTCCTCTTGATCGCTTCCTTCACTGCATACGCGTCACTGAGGATTGTCAGGTGCTCCTCCAAGGCTTGCTGAATAAGGCTACTGGGGAGCGTTGGAAGATGAGCCAGTTCCCAGAGTACATCTAACACCTACAATAATATCACATATGATGAGCCAGCCAATATGCAAACAAGACTGCTTTGAGCATTTGTAGCTAGAAAAATCCATTTGATTCTCCTGCCTTTCCAGAAGTGGTCTCAAAGCGAGCTTCCCGGCCTATTCGTCCAATCAGGCTCAACAGCTTCTGTCTTACTCTGTCACTCTCAGTCTCCCAGCTCTGTAGGGGGGAAAAATAAGACACAGGAATGGCTTCATAATCAAATGAGAAAAATATGCAACAACTTCTTCACATTTGAGCTAAAATAATTTAATAAAGAAAAGTACATTTAAACACTGCTATTTGGGGAGGACCTCAAAAGAGCTTACTATAGGAAAATTTAAAAGTAAGCAAGTTTGACTGAACACATACCTTCTGAATGAGAACAAATAAATGATTGAGCTGATCTGAATTAAATTTCACAGCTGCTGCAGCAATAATAGTATGAATGTTCTCGATCACGGTAGATGATTGTCCAGACTAGAAAAGGGGACATGGGAAAAAAGTTAAGTCTTGGAACTTAGTCAAACCTAAATCTTCTGCCTGGCAATTTATAGAGGCAAAAGCAAAGACATAACAAAGATAAATTGAGTCTAGTCTAATGAGCATTCACTTGCATGATAATATTGACAAGACTACATGAAGCAACCATTATTAATGGTCGTCAGCTGGCACTAAATTCCAAGCAGCACTAATTTTTTAAAATGAAAATGTAAAAAAAAGATGAGAATCAAGTTCTCAATATGACATATTCACTTCAAGAGGAGAACAAAATATTGTCAACTAGCTAAAAAATTCAAACTGATTAAATTATGAGATAAGCGTGTTCACTTTGGGCATTTTATAAATAATCCTGAGTGCCTCAGCTGACAGTATTATCTGTCTCATTTCTTAATTTTACTCACAGATATTTTATGACTTCAATTAGTGTTGATTTATCCATAGGCAGTTTAGTCTCTGCTTCAGAGCTATAGACCCCACTGTCGATCTTAGGGTTGAAACTCGCTTAATAACCTCAATCATGTCACCATCATGCCTCATCGTTCATGTGAGAGATGTGAAAGGCAGGGGGACATTTTTAGATTCAATTCTTTAAGGATTTTCTCAGTATCTACTATACACATAGACCTGTTCATTGAATGTAGTAGGGATATACGATATATACATCATAGTCTCAAATCTTCAACCTTATATGGATTCAAAACTTATACTCACAAAGCAAAATTATATGGTGATATTCTACCAAGGCCAAGACATATGAAGTAAAATCTATGAGACCTCGGACTGTTTTCTTTTACTTCTGCACTGCACTTTCTGTAATGCTGGGCTGGGAACCTGCTAACTGCATCTCCCACACTTCTCTGCCAGCTATCTTCCTGCTATGTTCTGCCAATGACAGGCAGTGCTGGGGAACGAGAGGCAGGAGGAAGGAAGGTGTGTTTCCGGTTTGGGTTCAGAGGATGAATGCGACAAGGGATTCCAGAAGCGTTGGTGGTAGCAGCACCAGCGCTTGAAGTGAAAGCACCTCCAAAGGCAGCTTCCTTTCCTTGGACTTAATACCCCTTCCTCCTTTTTGTTCCTCCAGCATTCTTTCTTCTCAATTTTTTTCCTATGCTTCTCCATCTCAGCAATAACTCTGTAAACAATCCCCTGTAGTCACTTCCCTCTGTTTGAAAAGCCTAGCATAGTTTCTGCTTCCTGACAGGTTTCTGACTTACACAGTGACTAAGCTGATACAGCTGAGCTGAGCTCCAGGTTTTTGTCTGGCTTAGCCAGGAAGGATAATACCACTACGAAACAGACTGGAGAATGACTACATTTGGACACAATGGATTTGAGATGCCAATGAGCTACACTCGTGAAGGTATAATAGTTACATATTTAGATATATTACACTGGAGCTCCCAAAAGAGGTCTGAATTAGAGATATAATTCACAGTCAGCTGTATACAAATGTAGTCAAAGCCATAGGAGTGGATGAAACTAATGAAAGCTCATATAGTAAGAAAAGGGGGCAAAGGACTGAGGCTTGAAAAAAACTAATATTTAAAGGCAAAGTGGAAGAGAATACATTAAGAAAGGAGATTCAAAAAGGAATGCCAGAAAAGTGGGAGGAAGACCCCCACATAGTAGAATGAACTATGCCCAAAGCAAAGGAAAAACAAAATGAAAAGTATGTTGGATCTGTCACACCTGCTGAGAATCCTGGTAAGAGAAGATCTACAAACTCACCTATTATCTTTATTTAATAGTATTAAATGGAGAAAAACTGTTAATGAAAATTAATAAACAACAGAATTAAAAGAATACTGGACTAATAAACAAAAGACATGCACCTATTCCTATCTCTGCCACTAACTGCTATATAACCTTCGGGAAGGCTTTTCATTTTTTAATCAAAAAAGGACAAGATTAGACTAGATCAGTACAGTACTTGGAAGCTTCTTGTGGGTAGTAGAACCCTTTTTATATAAGCAATCTTAATAAAAACCCAAAATTGTAAAATGGATTAGGTATGGCTGCTCTGGTTAAAGATAAAGGTCCCATTTCCCTGCCCACTCACCACCTTCCTCCCGCTCCTGTAGTTTAAAAATGTCAGGAAAAGGCAGAAATAATTCTGATCAACTTACCTGTATCTTCCAAATTTTAGTGAGCTCATCTAAAGACAATTTACTGCCCAAGAGTTCAATAATTCCCTTTATACGATCACAGTATTGTGCTTGGTCGATGTTACCTAATAGAAACACCAGAGAAAAAGCCAGATGTAGTGAACACTGACTCTCTAAATAGTACTTCAAATTAATTTAAAACATTAATTCAAAACAACAGTACCTTGCTATAAGATTATTTAAAGGCTGAGATAGTCAAAACTATAATTCTGTACCCTTTTTTACACAAAAATATATTATTTATGTATTAGGTAATTTTTTGAAAGCAACTTACCTTCCAATGCAATTGACAGAACTGAGTTTTCAACTAGCCAATCTAATAATCTGTCTGTATCTATAGCATTCTTCACAGATTTGGATAAAGTGCTATCTTCTATTAGTTTGGTTACCTAAAAAGACAGGATTATTGTGACTGAATCTGATACATTAACAAAATCTTCATATATAATATGTAATTTTTGTGGTGTTACCATGTGGTCTGATAATTAGCACAAATACATCAAAGGCCAGTTACAGAAATTAACAGACTACTATTTGAGATGTCTCTTTAAAAAGGACAGGGAGCCATTCTTGCAGCTCTCCTTCCCTGGACTACTGCTGATTGGCTCAGGGATGAACATCTAACTCAAACTTCAATCACACTTCCTCCATATTTTATACTTGGAAAGCATACAGAAAGAAAGAGTCAGAAAGACACTTTATGTACAGAAAGCAAGCATCAGTCCCTCTCTAGTGATGGGAATCACAGGATGCAAAACTTGGGGAAACTCTCCATGGCCACGCTCTCTACCATATGACAGATGCCACACTCCACGTGGAGAGAATGAGGCCAACATCCTCAGAAAAGCAGAAACAAGACTTGGAAAGAGGCCTGACAGTGATCAGGTCTCAAATTCTAGTTGCTCCTGTGGCCTGCACGTATCATTGTCCCTTCTTGGTTTGGCTATTCAACTCTTCATTCATGTGAAAGAGCCCAGCGTCCTTCTAATAAATTCCTTCTTTGGCCTAAGATGGTTCAAGATGAGTTTATTTTACTTGTACTCAAGAATCCTAACTATTACAAAACCGAAGGAAAAATACCTAGAATGATAACAACTGTATTGGCTCCATTTGTCACTCACCAAAACCAACTATGCTGTTTTTGTGCATGTGATACAAATTTAGGAAGCTACAGAAAATTTATTTCCATCATTTAGCTTAGACTAACACAATTGTAGTCAGTGTTTTTGTCCCAACTCTAGTTAGAAGATTTGTTTTAAGTAAACGCATATCTGAAATAAAAGGAATTGTACCCTTAGGGTAAAATGTAAATCTCAGACTATATACTCTAAGGGATTACATTCTAGGAAATTTCATAAAAACACTAAATATTTCGGAAAATGAATTGTGAAAGTAATACATATAAGAAGGCGGCTTTACTAACAAGCAATTATAAACACATACACCATTTTATACATTTATCTCTTTTTTATAGGACAAGAAATTCTTATTTCTCAACATTTTTATACTAATAACCACAAAACAACTTAGTATCTGTGCTTAAGTCTTGTAGAAACAAACATAAAACTTACTTCTTTGAGGGAATTCATTTTAGCACTGAAGTGTGGCGACTTCAGCATGCGCAGTAGGATGTCTAGTCGGAGGTCATCCACAATTGTCACCAGATCCGGTTGGAAGCGCATGCAAAGTAACTTAATGGCAGACAAGAGCTCAGGGATGCTAACCAACCTCTTTTATTTAATCAAAACAAAAACACATAAAAGGAACTGTAAGAACATTTTTATCTCATGCTTACAACACACACAAGAACATAGGGTAACAACGGTCTGGTGGTATCTGATATTCTACACGGCCCATTAGCTACATTTCACTTCTAAATAAAAGGACATGAGTAAGCAGCAAAGGAAAGGGAATGGTCCTGTGAGAAATTCAAGGCAAAAAAAAAACCCATGTTAAATTTAAATGTTAAAATTGCTTTAAATAACTTTGGGTAAGTTTTAATGCCATAGTCTTTTAAAGCTTCTATTTTACACCAGTTGCGATACTACCAAAACCACATTAGTAAATTCCGAATGGTATCACTTACTGAGGACACTGTGTTCATTCTACTGACTGAGGTAACGCCAACCGCTGGTGCTTCAGAAGTAGCACTTTTTGATTAGGAAATGTAAAACTAATTTGATGTGAACCCTATGTGACCAGAATCCAAAAAGCAACGGTACATAAACCTCACCAAGTCCTGGCTCTGGACTAATGGGCGCTAGGGCCTGCCTGCCTGGCTGGACAGCAATTACCTTGTCTTTGAGGTCCTTCTCCTCCACACTCCGCACATCCTGGATGGTGGTAAGAATGACTGGGTCTAGCATGGGCTGCAGAAATAAAATGCCATAGTTAATAAGAACTCCTGAATGCAGCCCAAATGTAGAGATCTGTCTTCACTGACAATTCATAAAGAAGAGAGTGCAATGAAACTAGCATCAGAGCCAACACTAACTAGCTAACACTGCCGAGTAAACCCTTAATTGACTCTGTGCTTCAGCTTCTGTAATGTAATATGGGTGTAATCCTTGTCATTACCATCTTATAAGGGTAATTTTGAAGAGCAACTCAAGACATATGGACTAACTTTTAAAACATTAAGCATGAGTAGTATTTTTGTAATAAAGTAAATATTTTGTATATGATTTTTAAAAATGAACACAAGCACACACCACACAAAATGTTATCACATGAACGAATTTTATTTGCTGGTATGAATGAGGCCTAAACATGAGACTGTTCCAGATTGGTACCCAATCAGATAACTAAGTATAAAAAGTATGTGTGAAGTGGTAAAATATTAGCTATATCAAATTAGCATTTCAATCTAAGTAAGATAATTTTTATAACTTAGCTGATGAGAAAAGAAGATAAATAATATTTGGCTATCAAAGCCAAGAATACATTAGCAATGAGTTAAAATGACACCAGCAATTACCCAGATAGACTTTCTTCATTTACAATTATGCGATTTGCACAGTAAGGACTGAGGGCCGTTATGGTTATGCGGCAAGTCACAGTGCTCTTATCAGTATGTGCCAGGCCCTGTTTAGTCCTCACTACAACTCTGTGACATAGGTATTTAATATTATTATGATGATCTTTCTACAGATTAGGAAACTGAGGCACAAAGGTTAAATAAGTCTTTCAAAGTCACTCAAGTAGCCAGTGGTGGGGATGATTGTTATGTCAGGTAACAAGTATCATGCTATGAATTTATTGCTAAATGAATTTAAGTTTAGGTAGTTTGATATAATTAAAGTTATATAGGCTTTGGTTGGAAATTCATATACTTCTTATTCTCTTTAGAGTATACTCTGCTTATATACAGAAAATCTGGAATTTCTAAAGACCTTACTATTAATTAGCAGCTGAGTATTTATGCTGAATTTCTTTCCATGACCAATGCATGAGTAAAGAGTGCATTTAAAATCCCTAAACCTGGTTATTAAAAAAGGCAATCATTAAATTATTAATAAATATCAATAAGTCAAATCATTTACCCTCTTTATGTTTCGGCCACAAAATTAGTGGTTTTATTTATATGCTCAAGAAACTGAAAGAACACTAGTTGTTTCCGAAAAGTTTAATATACAGAATGAATAAATATATAAACAGCTATCCTATTTCACTTAAATATCTGGCACTATTACCTTGACATTGAAAGAAAGCATTTAACTATTAAAAATAGACATTTCTAGAACCTACTAAAAAAAAATCCTGTCTCCCTTATTAAAATGGCCCTAAATAAATTTGACATTAGAAAGAGGAACAGTACATGTAAAAACATTGTTCCAGAAGGACACTGCCTTCAAACCATTTATGGTGATTTTTAAAAAGCTCTATAAAAGTTATACATCTCACAGACTTATTCATAAAGAAAAAAATAAATACAGGTATTTCAATATGACATTTTGTTTGATAAAACTTGTTAATTGAAATGGAAAGAAAATGATAAACTATAATAGGCTTTTAGCATTAGAAAACTGAACATTTGCATGACCTGTTGACTTAAAATTCTGCAGGAATTTTAGGCAGGATATCAGACAAGATGTGTTGTAAGTCACTTGAAAGTGAGTGATTGAGCTAGTAAGTGAGCCTAGCCAGCTGCTCAACACTGATCTACTGTAATACAAAATGGCACTGAACCCTTATACAATCCTACAAAGCAAATAGGGATAAGGAAATGAAAAGTAAATAAATAAAAATTATACTTGATAAAATGATAATTTGAAAAGGTAAATAACCTTCTAAAATGTTAGAGGTCTCCTATACTTCAAATTATTAAACATTTGTTTATCTTCTGATAATATTTTATTAAAAGGATCATTAATCTGAAAAAAGAAATTACTCTGGATTAGGCACAACTCTGAACAACCTGATGAAAAGAAAATGATCGCTGTTTGCCTGTCTTGGATCACCCTCTGCAGTAATGTGAAATGGTTTAATCCTACCTGCACCACTGAGGAATTCAGGTACTCTGCACACACTCCTAAGGGTTGCACCAATGCAGAGACGGCCTAGAAAAGACAGTGAACCTTAAAAATAGATTTGAGAGGATTTTTCCCTGTAAAAATGAAACAAATCCCTTTTCATATATCAGAGAAAAGTTTAATGATTTGATCAAGTCATGAATGAAAGACTAGACAAACTAAACTCTTGGATTCGAAGAATTAATATGATGATGTCAACCCATTTAAATTATTACAGAAATTTAATGTAATATAAATCAGAATATGTCAATAAAACTTCTTTGGAGAACTGGATGAAATGAATGAGAGAATAGTTGGGGAAGGTGTGAAATATGCCTTTAAATAAAAAACACAGAAGGCTTATTTGAAGAAAATTAGAAAATTTTACTAAAATACATAAACAAAGGCCCAAATAAATAGGGAGATACCATGTTCCTGAATAAAAAGACCAGTACTATAAAAATGTTAATTCTCTACACTCCAACATATAAATTTAATGCAATTCCAAATAGCATATGAGTGGAATTTTCTGCAGGGGAACCTGATAGGCTAACTATATCTACTGTGTTTCCCCAAAAGTAAGACTTACCCTAGCAGGATTTCTTTTTTGTTGTTGTTGTTGTTTTTCCTTGCTATTGTTTTTATTTATTTAATTTTTTTGTCATTTTATTTTATTTATTTATTTCAGCATATTATGGGGGTACAAATATTAAGGTTATGTATATTGCCCATGGCTCCCCTCCCCCACAGCAGGATTTCTAAGCATTTGCGCAATATAAGCCCTACCCGAAAATGAGACCTAGTGATGGGTGTGGCTACGCAGCATATCTACACAACCCATGCATTTCGTTGCGGACGGTAAAGAAGACGCAGAGCGGTAAAGAAGAAGAGCAGCCCTTCTCGTCTGCCCCATGAGAGCTCTATTGCTTGACATGAGAGATTGGGGCCAATGGTTCTAAAGGAAATAGAGTCGCAAGAAATTCAGGATGGAATTCAGGGTTTGGAGAGTTATGATGATGTTCCAGAAGAAGACTTAACTATATTTGAATTAATGTAGATTGTTGTACCGTACTTAAAAAAAATAACACATCCCCTGAAAATAAGCCCTAGGGTGTCTTCTTTAGGAAAAATAAATATAAGACCCTTGTCTTATTTTCGGGGAAACACGATATAAGTGTTCCTTTTTCTCTGCATCCATGCCAGCATCTGTTGCTTTTGGTTTTTTAATAATGGCCATTCTGACAGGGCTAAGGTGATACCTCATTGTGGTTTTAATTTGCATTTCCCTGATGATTAGTGATGTTTGTTGGCCATTTGTCTACTTTTGGAAAAATTCTGTTCATGTCTTTTGCCCACTTTTTGATGGATTGGTTTGTTTTCTTGCTGATTTGTTTGAGTTCTCTGTAGATTCTGGATATTAGTCCTTTGTTGGATGTATAGTTTGCAAATATTTTCTCCCATTCTGTAGGTTGCCTATTTACTCTATTGATTACTTTCTTTGCTTTGCAGAAGCTTTTTAAATTAATTAGGTTCCATTTATTTTTGTTGTTGTTATATTTGCCTTTGGGGTCTTAGTCATAAATTCTTTGCTTAGGCCTGTGTCTAGAAGAGTTTTCTTATGTTTTCTTCTAGAATTGTTATGGTTTCATGCCTTACATTTACGTCTTTAATCCATCTTGAATTAATTTTTGTATTATTTTATGGTGAGAGATAGGGGTCCTGTTTCATTCTTCTGCATGTGGCTATCCAGTTTTCCCAGCACCATTTATTGAATAGGGTGTCCTTTCCCCAGTGTATGTTTTTGTCTGCTTCGTCAAAGCAGTTGGTCATAGCTATATGGTTTTATGTCTGTGTTCTCTATTCTGTAAAATCTTTTGCCTAATTGTGTTGG
>CAUYPO010021038.1:0-36836 GCA_963574435.1 Cheirogaleus major | reverse complement strand
ATGTTGTTATAGACAGACACTTAGCCAAGGGGAGTAAGAACAGAAAGAAAAGCAAAACAGTCTCCTGGGCTGATCACTGATCCGATAGAGATCCTTATTTGCCTGGACTCTGCTCTAAAGATCTGGTTTCATGTTGGTTTCCTCCATGTTACCCATGAATCCCAGGGGTTCTGGAAAATTCTCACCTTTCTGAGACCCCGAGTAGGCGCAGCAGTCAGAGAGCACTTCAGTTTCCCTGTGACAGAGCCCATCTGTATGAAGGGAAGCGACTAGTCCCCGGTGGCCCCTGTGTGACCCTAGCACTGTGGAGGAGGAACCTCACTGAGAGTTGGGGGGCAGGCAGTGAGGGGAGGTGGGGGTGTGGGTGGGGACGGCCAGAGCCAGATGTGACTTTGCTTGAAATGTGCTCCAAAGCCCTGCCCAGGTCCCGCTCCTCTCCCACCCGGCCTGGAGGGTAGGCGCCGAGAAATGCTCTGAGCTGTCTCTTCCAGCGAGTGGGCCGGCTTGGGCGGCCAGCGTGGGACCATGGGGAGAAACCTGTCTTCCTACAGAACGACTGGACCTTTATCCCCGGTTCCATCTGTGGACACTTGTTGCCTCGGGAGGGTCTCGATCAGAGGGGAACCGCACCGGCCACGCCTCTGCCAGGGCTCCGTGTGCACGCCTGCGTGGGCACCTGCGAGCGTGTACTTGCTCGAGCCATGCGCGGCTCTATGCCAGCCTATGCCCGGGGTCCTCTATCTTACTTTGGGAGGTGACTCACGGGCTCCTTCCTGGAACATCTATACATCCATAAAATACATGAACTTACAAAGAAAACCAAGTCTGTTCAGGCACACTTAGCAAAATATTTAAACATTTGCAACGAAGTAACGTAAATGCTTCCTTATGAACGCGATAATAACAATATCCCGTGGCAGGTCTAATAACTACTATAATTCAAAGTGGTAACAGAAGGCACAGTGACATTTGAGATTTCTGTAACAGCTATGATAGTATATGAAAATATCTGTGATTTCTGTTGGCCACAGAGTCCCTGGAACTGCTCAAACTCTAAGGGTTTATTATCTACATTCAGAGTTGAAAAATCTTAGGGGTTAGTGAAAATAAAGATGTAATTTTTTTCCTCTCCAAGTTCATGGGCCCCTGCATTCTATCCATGGACCCCATAAGGGGGGGTCTGTGCATCCTAAGTTGAGAACCCCTGAGGGACAGGTAGTTTAGAAACTGCTTCCATATATCTGATTGTGTGCATATATGAGATTATGCAGATGCTCACACCTATACACCTACACACCTACCAGAATCCTCTTACTCACACACAGAGCTACAGAGGACACCTCTTACTCTCCAGGTGACCTCTTACTCTCCAGGTGAATCTGCTGTGCACACACACATAGCCACAGGTATGCCCAGAGACACACTGCATGTGTGCACATGGACCTACCCATATTAGCACGTGGGGCCATGTAGACACTGTCCCCCCCAGAAGTATACAGACAACTACACTTATACCTGCCCTACACGTGCAGGGACACATGTTCCCACGCAGAAGCATGTGGACACACATGCCTGGCCCTGCACCCAGAGCTTCCTGTACACGTGTGCACACAATTGTAAGTCCCAGGCAGGGTGAACAGAGCTCCTGGGCTCGGCGTGGCCACTACATGGCAGCCAGCATGGACAGAGGTCAGATGTGTGCCATTTAGACACTGCTCCAGTCACGAAGGAGACCCAGTCCAGGAAGACTAGAATTCTGTCCAATCCACTCTGCCAAGGCACAGACCAAGGGACCAGAGACGTCCTGGTCTGCACCCTGATAGGTGACCAAGATTGGAAATGTGGCTGTGCCACCCCAAGTGGGCCGCCAGGGAGCCCTTCACTTGGGCTTCTCTGACCGCATGGGGCTGTGTGCCCAGCACGGTGCTGGGGTGCCCGCAAAGGAAAGCATTCTTCATTGGTAATGAACATTATGTCTGCAGAAGCTAATGGCCCAACCTCCTATTCAGTTTATGTAAAATAAAACAGGCCATATGCTGCTGCTTTCAGAGTTTGGGTGTTTAAATTAAATGTTGTTCAATGAATATTCAAGCCCATTTGCTCCAAAGTTGTGCTCAATGTGGTGGTGGCTCGCATCCCCCCTTCCTCGCAGCCCCTCCTGCTCCGGTACCCAGGGTATTAAGCCATTAGGACGGGGTGTGAACATCCAGGCATCTGTCTTCCAACGGAAAGTTGGATATTAAAATGCCGGAGCAGATGACAGTATAAATAAAGACATACAGTGAGAGGCTCGTCTGGTTATTTTTTTGTTTGGTAATTAAGACTGAGGAGGTTTTGACTTAAGTTCTGTCTTAGGAGAAACAGCGGTGGGGGGCTGAGACGGTGCCACCCACCCCTCTTGGCTCTGCCCGTCTGCCCAGAGAGGGGCTTCCACGCTGGCCGCTGCGTACCTGGTTTCTCGATGCCTGTCGACTTGGTGGCACGGAGACGTGAACATGCTTTTATTTCTCTCCAGCTACTTCGCCCTGCTGAACTCTGTCAAGTTCCCCTTAACACTGGCTGGAGCGGAGTCCAGGGCTTTATGGTCGTTTAAAATCCAGCCTGGTTCAGAATGGGCTCGTCTCTGATTGAAACTGCCCCCTTCTCCACTGGAGGCCGGCCCTGTACTCGGATGAGGGAGGTGGATGGGGCGATGTCTGTCCTCTCATGGCCCGCCCACTCCAGAGCCTTGGGTTCCACTCCTGTGGGGTCAGAGGCAGGGCGTCTGCGGGTGGTGGGAGGAGTGGTCCCCGTGCGTGGTGGAAGGTGCTTCTCTCTGGCCCTGTCTCGTCAGCAGCTTGCTTCCTGGGCTGGCGTGGTGGTCTCTGCGTAGGTGGTGGGGCTGGTGTCCTTGGGGCAGAGTCCAGCTCATGCCAGCACCATCTGTCACCGAGATCCCCTCAGAGTGAGGCGGCAGGGCTCCCTTCAGCCCCATGAATGGTGCACGTCCTCAGTTCCCCTTCTGGGTGGGCATTGTTTCTCCTGGGCTGTCCCCGGTTCCAGCCCATTGTCTAACCTTCGCTCCTCCACGTGGCTACACAGGAGGGGCCGTGGGATCAGGGGTGCAGACGGCCCCTCTCTTTCCTCCCAGGGCACTCTACCCCACAGCCCTCCATACCCTGCTGGTGCTGTTGGCTCCCGCAACAGGACTTCCGCCTTCGGAGATCTCCTGGGGAAAGTGGCATGGTGCTCCGCGCTCAGGTGTACTCCCAGGCTCCAGGGGTCCTGGCTCAACCCCACCCAAGCGCTTGCTTTCCCACGTTTTGCTCCTCTCCCAGGCGGTATGGGGGGGCTGCAGATCCTGCAGCGCAGCAAGCACCCGGCTCCGGCGGGGGAGATGCCAGCCTCCCCATCTCTCGGGCAGCCCCATTTCTACGAGTGATTCTCTTGGAGCCCGTGTCATCAGAACAACATGTTCCCTATAGCAGCTCACAGACCCTTCCTTCCCCCCCACATCCCTGGCTTGTGTATAAAAGTGTGTGTGTTTGATCATTTGGGGTGGGGCCTGGTGTTAGAGGGGCTGATGGATGAGACCCTTGGGGACTTGTCTGCTGCTGGCGGCTGTCTTTAGGTGAGTGATAGCAGGAAACTCTCTGCCCTTCGCTTTGTGCCCCAACGTCCAAACCCGGGCCACAGTCAAACTCCAGACTGAGATCCTGTTGCTCACATTTAGAGTGAGGTTTGTCTGTGACTGGAACGATTTTAGGAACAACACGAGGGTCCTCGTCCTCTTCCCCTGCTCTCCTGTGCCCAAGTCACCTCCCTACCCAAAGAGCTCCAGTTGCCCCCGTCTGTCATCATCACCTCTCTGTGGGAGACCCCCAGCCTCCTTCGCCAGGCCTGAGCTCTCCCTGCGGCTCTGCCTGCACTTGGCCATCCCACCCAATCTCAGTCTGCTCACCCAACCACACCGCCTCTCCTCCCCTCCCCGCCCCCACAGTCCACGCCCACATTGCCCCAGAAGCACACAAGTTGAGCAGCCACTGTACACCAAGTCCTGTGGTAGGTGCGGGGATGTGAGGACAACCAGGAGTGGCTGCTGCCCTCGGGGAGCTCCTGGTCCAGTGGGAGCCGCAGACCCAAGGAGAGACTCTCAGGATGGGATGGGAAGAGTTTGGTAAGCACAGGGGACAGGCACGCCGTCTTCCTTGGGCACGCAAGAAAGGCTCCCTGCAGCGGTGACCACCTCCGGGCCTCCACTCAACTGTCCAGGAGGCTTGGGACCTTCGCGGTGAGGTCACTTTGGTTCCTTTCTTCCCTGGCCTGGTTGTATATGTATGTGAGCTGAGAGAGGTCGCAGGGAGCCAGTGTCCCAGCTGAGAATCTGTTTCTGGGGCTCAGAGGAAGCTGAGCACCCCTGCCCACTGGCCCTGGCTCCTGCTCCTCTACACGGGCGTGACCCACAGTGGGTGTGTTCAATCCCAGTTTGATAGAAGTCCTGGTGCCAAGCCCAGACCTAGGCCCCTGACTCTCCCAGGCGACAGTGGAGACTCACAGATGCGTTTTCTTGGTAACTAGAGCCAGACGGCTCTGAGCTGAAGTGCTGTAAGGAAACCATTAGTTTATTTCTTCATTCTTCCAATCTGTGCCGAAGCCTGCTCTGGGAATTGGGGGACAGCAGAATGAATAAGACACAGCTCCTGTTCTCGAGGGGTTTGCCGTCTGGTGGAGCTGTGAGCAGGCTCTGTGACGTGCGTGCTTAGTGGCACGAGCAGAACAGCAGCCACCTGCACAGGGCGAGGGGGGCTGAGGTTTGCCGAGCCCTGACCGTGCTCCCACCTTGAGCTCACCTGCGTTACTTCACGCCAGCCTCACTAGCGCCTGATGAGATCAGTATCATTCCAGCAGAGGAGACATGCTCAGGGAGGGCAAGCAAAGCATCCTTTGTCACACAGCACAGAGCAGGAGGGATGGGCTTTGGATGTGGACAGTCAAACTCTAGAGACCCCACTCAATTCCTGGGTGCTTCCAATCTACGTGTGAGAGAAGGGCTGACCCATAGAAACCATCACAGCGTATCAGACTGTGGGGTATACTTCTGGGACATATAGTGTGACTCAGACGGGGTGGGGGTGCCCCCCAGGAGGGGAAGGCTCTGAACCCTGTCCACTCGAGAGCGGTTCTGGGGTTGGCAGAAGTGGTGAGTTCTTTCCTTGGGCAGAGGCATGTTGCCTGGCTTTCTGAGATCTACAGAATCAGGTCCCCCGGCCCTGGACCTATTCCAGGGCCCCTCTTAGGACCCAGGGGTAAGAGGAAGCAGCTCCAAGGCTTGGGAACTCCCTATGGCCCCGAAGCTACAAGGAGACGGTGCTCAGGAGAGGAGCAACCAGCCCCTCCGTGTCCACTGAGGGTTCCCTCCGGTGCCTCCTGCAGGGGAGAAGTGGATCGTCCTGCTAAGGGCTGGCTGGAGAAGGAGCCAGACGCCTTATCTGTGGCTTGGGAGACAGTTCTGCCTCCCCTAGAGCGTTTGCAATGAGCAAATGAGACAGTATTTGTGAAAGCGTTGAGAGAAGGTCAACTCCTATGAAAAAACATTACTCATACGTATACCTGAACTTCTCTCATTTCAGTGGATTTCATCCCATTATTCACGGGTTGCTTAGGACCAATCAAAAAACTGACTAGCCCACCCCCCACCCCCAGTCACAACACATTTTGTTACCTACTTGTTGTTGGTCACTTACAGTGAAGGAAGGCAGATGGACAGATTCTTTTAATATTTTATATTGGATGCATTATTTTGCTAAATACTTTCCAAACCATACTAGTCAGATCTTATCTCCATAGGAGATGAGAAATTGGAGCAATGGAGAGGTTGGGACATTTTCCTGGGGTCCCAGAACTAGTCAGTAGCAGAGCCATCACCGAAGCCCAAGTCTTCTGACGCCCAACGGCATGCTTGGTTAACGGTGCAGCGACCTCGAAAGTGACATTTGTATTTGGTTGAGGAGACTCTTTCAGTTGCAGGCGACCAAAACAACAATCCTGTGCGCCATGGCTGCACTGCAGCTTCCTTGGCGAGGGGTAGTAAGTTCAGGAATATTTTACAGGTCTCTGCTGTCGTGATGTCCTGCGTTCTGTGGCAGCCTAATCTGAAGACTCCCCCAGGAATCTGGGGAATTCTTTGCAGGAATTTGGGGCTTTGCAGGAATTGGGAAGAACATGCTGATAGCGTGGAGTTGTATCCTGTACCCCAGGGCCAAGAGGCCTTGAAAGCTGCCCCCTGCTCCTGCGGGGAGGCTGAGGGAAGCACCGTGCCCATTGTCGCAGGTGGGATCACTGGGCCGCGTGGAACACAACCCACTGAGCCAGCTGGTGCACAGGGGCTGGCAGGCTCGCTCACCGCAGCGGGACAGTGATGTCTAGAGGGAGAGTGAGGCCAGCCGGCTCCCCGGGAACTGGATCTCAGAGGCCCCAGACGGTGAGCAGCTTCTCGCTCTGTCTCTGCCTCTGTTTCCCATCTCTCTTGGGCTGTGGGACTTCAGCTCTTTGCCTCTCTCTGAGCCTCTGCTCCGTTTCTCTCCCATGCGGTGTCCCCTGTCCTCGGGAGGCTTCTCTGCTCTGTACACCCCTCCTACAGCTTCAGTTTGCAACAGGGTGCCCGGTTAGCAATAGGGCCAACCGTGGCTGTGATTCCATAAAGACCCCAAACGCCATCACTCTCTTACTTGGTTCAAATTCTTTTTTTTTTTTTCCTTTCTACATCTTATAATTTCAAACCAGGTGAACAATTCCATAAAACGTGAAAAAAAGCAAGGACGCTGGGCTTCTGTTCTGGATTTTGACTCTTGTCCTATCCTGTGATGGGGGAGGGGAGCGAGGACAGCGCTCGACGCTGAAGGCCCCGGCTTGGGGTGAGGGCAGGAGGGCATGGCCTTCAGCAGGCAGCAGCGGTGCCTGTAGCTAAGGAGCTACGTTCAGGTTAGCGGAGCCTGGGCCAGGGCCACCGGGCCCGGCAGTGACGTTGGCGTTTGTCTAGAGCAGCCCTGGGAACCCAGTTCTGTGCAGGGCAGGGGCTGCCCCTGCAGAGGGACAGGTGAGCACGTGCACATATGCAAGGCTGGGAATCATCGGAAGGGGTCGGGCAGATGCTGGTCAGGATTTGACAGTTTTAAATAGTTTTTCTCTAAAAAGTTTTCTAGGTTTGCAATTTTCTTTTCTTTTACTTTTTAAAAAAGCTACCACAATGAGCAGGTGCATGGTGGTCTCCAGGAATGGAGATGTATCATGCTTCTTGTACTTACTCCCTTGGGGCCCCCGAGCAGCCAGGGGTTAGGGGGTGGCAGGGGGCTCCCTGTGAACATCAGGACATAGCTGGGTCAGGGGCTGGGGCAGGGGTGAAGCCAGAGGTTCCGGGCTGGAGGAGCTGGTGCCCCTCCAGACATGGCCTGGGAGACCTGGCGGGTGCTCCCCTCCCCCGATCACAGAACGACAAGGGCGGGCTTCAAACAGGGAGGCCTGTGGCAACCCCTCCCGCACATCTCTGGAGCTGAGGGAGGGGACACGGGTGCCAAGAACAGAGAGAAGAAAAAGGGGAGCAGTGGCTGGGGGGACAGGTCGGGGGGTGACCTTCTTGCCCCATCTTCCTCAGAGGCTGGGGGCACAGAGATGGCAGCGGCCTATCCTGCCAGGCCCTGCTGCCCCTCAGAAGAGGCTGCAGTCCTTCCAGTCGCTCTTGACGATGAAGTCATCAACCCTGAACCACAGGTCCTGTTCTCAGTGTTGGTGGCAGCACAGGCGAAGTGTGCATGGATCTCCCTGGTGTCCTGGTGCTTGTTCGGGGCCTCAAACTTACTCTGATGTTGCTGGCGGCCTTGCCATACCTGTCGGCCCTTTGTACTTGGGGAGGCTGGTCCAGAGACTGAAGGCCAGAGAGGTTAAGTTCCTTGCAGAAGGTCACACAGCTAGTAAGTGGCACAATCTGAACTTGAGCCCAGGCCTGACGGCGTCTTATCATGCAATATAAACATTCCGGGTAAAGATGGATCTTTGCTGGCCAAGGGAAGTAGCCTGGGAAGTAGTGTTTTTGTGGCCTTTGCCTCAGCCGGTCACTTGGAGCACAGAAGGGGTGGGGAGGAGTGGAGTCCTTGGATGTGCCCCTCACTCCTTGCTCTTCTATTTCCAGGGCGTCATTTCTGCCTCCTGGCCTCACTCCTGCTCCCCCCGCACAGTGCTCCTCATCTCGGGGTCACAAAGACTGCTGGCCTCACTCCGACGCACTGCGCCGGTGTTTGGGAGCCCTGTGGGCCCAGCTGGCTGAGCAGGGCCACCTGAGCTGCAGCTGCCCTGCCAGCCATTGCCCCTGTGGGCTCCCCTGACGTTGGGGTCGTGTCTTCACTGGAAAACAAGCTGTGTGTGTGTGTGTGAGAGAGGGTCAGACATCAAAGGAGGCCTTAGCATTAGGCCTTTTAATGGGCAAAATGACAAGATGACTGTCCTTAATTGGCTATCACAACAGCCAACTGGGTCTTGATACATCCACACAGGCCTCCTGCTTCCTTGAAGGGGCCACGTGGCAGCCACCTCTCGGCGCTTGCTTGGGAGGGTGGAGAGCAAGTGGCAGGCTTCTCTCTGACTCCCCGAGGGCGGGAGGCTTAACCCCAGCTACCCACCGGCTTGGCCGGCTTTCCGGCCCCGGGTGAGAGCCTCCCCCTTCCGCCCGATTGCCTTCATCATCGCGTGCAGAGGAGATTTTGGCTGTTACTTTTAAACTCCCGGGTCGTGGTGACTAACTCCTCTTGTTCGAACTAGTGCAGCAGTTGTAGTTGGCCACTGAGAGCATCTGGCGAAGGAGCCAATTCTATTTTGGGTGAGTTGGGAGAAGGAGAGAAGACCTTGGGGTTCTTTCTGTTTTAGCTGAGGAGCGACAACAGATCAATGTCAGAGCACTAAACTGGCAGAAGGAGGTGGCTCTATGTCATGGAAGGGGTACCAATTTAGGAATTAGGGGACCTGGAGCCAAGATCTAATAATAGTAGTGGCTAATAATAGCATGTAGCGCTTACTATGGGTGAGCCCTCTTCTAAGCACCGTCCGTATTTTAATTCATTTCATGTTCACAACAACCTTGTGAGATGGTGCAAATCAGTTCCTCCATTTTACAGTGGATGAAATTGAGGCACAGAGAGGGTAGTGACTTGCTCCAGGTCACAGAGCCAACCAGTGGCAGGGTAGGCAGTCACGAGCCCCTTGTCTGCACTCTGGGCTGTGGCCAGGGCACAGCCTGGGGCAGGCGTCAGGGCCTCGTGACCATGGGCTGGCCAGGCCCCCAGCGGCCGCCTGCCAGTTCTGCCCACAGAGGGTGTGAGGTGGTGAAGGTGGTGCCTCTCTTCCCAGGGACAAAGGAGCTACCCAGATGACATCCTTTCTTGCTTGATCATGCCAGTCATTAATCCACATGTGAAACACAGTCGGGGACCGGGCTCCAGACCCTGTAGTCACTGCCATGTTTTCACGTGCCTGATAAACGATTCTGCTGCACAGGCTTGAGGGGCATCTGTGCAAAGTGGTTCTGAGCAAGATTCTTCAAGACCTTTCTATACATTTCCATTCACTCGGGGGCCACCCTGGGCCTGGGGAAAGGAGAAGCGGGCAGCATCCGAAAGCCAAAGGTCTTTGGTCCATGGCCGGGCGCGGTGGCTCACGCCTGTAATCCTAGCTCTCTGGGAGGCTGAGGCGGGTGGATCGCTCAAGGTGAGGAGATCGAAACCAGTCTGAGCAACAGTGAGAACCTGTCTCTACTAAAAATAGAAAGAAATTAATTGGCCAACTAAAAATATATAGAAAAAATTAGCCGGGCATGGTGGCGCATGCCTGTAGTCCCCGCTACTTGGGAGGCTGAGGCAGGAGGATTGCTTGAGCCCAGGAGTTTGAGGTTGCTGTGAGCTAGGCTGACACCACGGCACTCTAGCCCGGGCAACAGAGCGAGACTCTGTCTCAAAAAAAACCCAAACAAACAAAAAAACAAAGATCTTTGGTCCGGAGTGGAGGGAGCCTATAAGGTCTCATCCTGGGGAGTCGAGGTGAGGAGGGCCTTGGGGAGTGTTAGTCCACATTTCTCATCATACATGGGAGGAGGCTCAGGCATAGCTCAAGGCCAACCAACATTTGTCTCAGTGCTGGGACTCCTGAGACTCTGTCTGACCTTTTGTACAGCGCTTCGAATGCAGTGTCTCATTTTTTTTTCTTTTTTAGACAGAGTATCACTCTGTTGCCCGAGCTAGAGTGCCGTGGCGTCAGCTTAGCTCACAGCAACCTCAAACTCCTGGGCTCAAGTGATCCTCCTGCCTCAGCCTCCCGAGTAGCTGGGACTACAGGCATGTGCCACCATGTCCGGCTAATTTTTTCTATATATTTTTTGTTGGCCAATTAATTTCTTTCTATTTTTAATAGAGACAGGGTCTCGCTCTTGCTCAGGCTAGTTTCGAACTCCTGACCTTGAGCGATCCTCCCGCCTCGGCCTCCCAGAGTGCTAGGATTACAGGCGTGAGCCACCACACCCGGCCCAGTGTCTCATTTTAATCTCTACACCAACCAGGGAGGAGGGTGTTATGAAGCCCATTTTACAGATGAGGAAATTGAGGACCACGTGGCAGAACCAGGATTTGGCCCCAAATGCTTGCATATTATTCCTTTTGCTTCACTTTAATATTAAGACCGTCTTTGTCTCTTCCAGAGCACTGTCACTTCCATGTGCAGGTGGTTTGTCTGGTGGCAATGGTCCCCGAGCAGTAACTCCTGCCTGGATGGCCAATGCAACCTCAGACAGCCCAGGTTCGAATCCAGCCCCACCATTTACTATGTGTGGCCTCGAGCAAGTCACGCAGCTGTTGAAGCTGCAGTTTCTATTTGTAAACTGGGGATACTCATGTCTGAATCACAGGGCATTTTTAAGGCTGAAATGGCACAATCCTTCCTTGGAGGGCACTTATGATACCAAGTATGTGAGTGGTAGCCACTAAATTATTATTATTATCCATAAGGAGTGCCAATGTTTGATACCGCCGAGTCTTATCCTGAAAATCTGGAATTGAGTGTGTTGTACCCATATGCAATAACTTTGGTTAATTTCTAAAGAAGACATGACCACTATGATTTCGTTTATTAAAGTCTGTGGTGGAATAATGGGCCCCTAAAATAACCCGGTCCTCATTCTGGACCCTGGGGCTATGTTACCTAAAGTGGCGAAAGGGACTTTGCAGATGTGGTTTAACTGAGGATCCGGAGGTGGGCAGACGATCCTGGATTATCTGGGAGGGGGAGAAAGAGATCTGAAGACGGTTTGTTGCTGGCTTTGAAGATGGAGGAAGAAGCCGTGAGCCAAGGAACGCAGGCGGCCTCTGGAAGCCAGAAGAGGCAAGACAGCAGATTCTTCTCTGGAGCTTCTGCAGGGAGGGCAGCCTTGCCAACCCATCTGGACTTCTGACTGCCAGAACTGTAAGGTATTAAATTGGTGTTGTTTTAAGCCACACAAACATAAGCTGTTACCATGGCAGTAGGAAATTAATACAGGACTCTTATTCAATACTTTCTATTCCGATTTCACAGGCATTTATAAGCACCCCTGCCAGGCCAGGCGCGGTGTGGGGTACTTCCACCCAAGTGCGTTTCTAGAAGCAGTGTGATGAATGGATGCAGAGTGTGGGCTTGGATGTAGAAGGTCTGAGCAGCGATCCCAGTTTTACTGCTCAGTAGCGATGTGATCTTGACCTCTAAGCCTCGGTTTCCTTGTCTGTAGAGTTTAACTCATGGGCTTGTCACTCGGCAGATTGTAACCCAATCAGTGCTGCTACCTACTTCTCCCAGACCTAGAGGCCCAGATGCTCTCCCCCAGGAGGGCCCTTTGCCTGGTGAAAGCAGACTCTGGGGGTCATGTTCCGTGTTTCCTATCTCTGGGGCTCCCCCAAGGACACGGTTAGGAACCAGGCAGTGGGGAAAAACTTGCTTTCAGCCAGGGCTTTCCAGAGGTGGAAACAACTTCTTGGTACCTTCCTCGTTTTGGGGGACCCAGGTGTTATGACAGTCCTCACCCAGGGCCTACCGCACAGGGGCATAGGCAGGACATTCGGCTCAGCCCTCACATTGTCCAGCGCTTCAGATATGGACTTCTGATGTGATCGCCCCATGACAACATGGACGCTCGCAGTCCCAGCGCCGGCTGGCAGACTGAAAGGAAAAGGTTTGCATCTCAGGGTTTTGTGCTTGTGCCTCAGTCCTGGCCCGCACTACTGCAGTGGCTTGGACTCCATCCTTTCCAGGAACACAGGACTTATTTTATGACCAGCAAAACCACATTGCATTGCACTTTGTTTTGGGTAGGTGGGTTAAAACAATATTTTGGTAAACAGACACATCGAAAATTCTCGACTTTTTTTTTTTGGTTTGCATACTGTCTTTGGCAAATTTTCATTTTTCACTCTGCTCAGAGCTACAGGAAATAGAAGTAGCCTGAGTTGATCTTAACCTCATGAAGGCTTTGCCCTCAGTCTTCATTTTTATCCAAATCTCCTGCATTTGAAAAGAGGTGTCCCCTTTTTGAAGCCCTGTCCCGTTCATTAGCTGGGTTAACGCTGTCGGCAGGTCTCCAAGGCAGGTCCTGTCCTATTAGACCAGGCTAGCAGGTGAGCATCCATTCTGATTGGCTGGGGCCCACGTTGTGCTGATGGCTACCTGTTTAAATAGTGCCCCTGGTTGTCCCCATTTTATAGATGAGAAAACTTACATAGAGGAAGGACATGTGCAAGGCCACACAGCTGAACCTGAAGCCCTTGACTCTGAAAACCTGGGAGCTTCTTCCTCTGCCCAAGCTGCCCCTCTTGATGGAAGGTTTAATCACACCGGCTTTAAAGACCCCATTACAATACCTCCGTTTCTTTTCTTTTTACCACCTCGGAAGCGGCTGTAAAAATATTAAAACCAATTGCCGTCATCTTTCAGACCGCTGCATTTATGAGATGTAGCTTTCAAATGAATGGAAATAATCGGAACTCCCTCCCTGTTCCATTCTATGGGGGCATTTCAGATTTATACAATATTTCTGAAAGCTCTTATAATAGGGCATATGCACTTAGGGCATTAATGAAGTCGGCTCAGTGCTCGCTGGTCTCATTTCATGGAGCTAATTGTTAAGTGTTTTGCATACTTACAATTGAACTAAATTATTCCAAGCTAGCTGGTTTCAGGAAGTGTTAATTATATTTCAGTAAAGGAAAATCAAGGCTAAAAAATCATCCACTTAGAGCTTATCTATTTATGAACATCTCATTCTGGAGATCTCAAACATATATTTTAACGCCTTGTGAATATTGAGATTAATATTTCTTCACCAAAGAAACCTTTATTCCTTCCTTGAATGGGGCCCCTTGTCCCATCCTTCCACTTTTATTCAGCAGCCTGGTCTGGAAGTTGAAAGAAGCCTTCCTTTGTATTTCTGGCGCCTTGAGTCTTTACGTTGGGTGCCAAGAATGGCATTAGCTCCATTCGTCTGGAGACCAACCGGCCTTCTGTAAATGATATTAAGTAATTAATTTACGGGTCCTGCACAGGCCATTTAGGATCAAGCGCTCCCTTGCTTCTGGGGTTTGAGGAAGTCACTGGGATAGGAGTTTTTACCTGGGACTCAGGTTGGAGGGGCGGCGTGGCAAAGGGCTGTCACTCAGGTCCTAGTACAGGGGTGGGGTGGGGGATGGGAGCTGAGGTCTGAATGGGGTAGGGGGCTCTACAACACCTACCTTATTCCTTCCCACACTTCTCTTCCTCCTCATTGGATCGGAAGGTCTGAATGAACGCCTAACAGAAGTTCTCCACGTTTCTTTTGTATCTCATGCTCAATTTCTTTTCTATTTGTTTTTAACTTTCTGTTCATGCATTCATGCGTGCGTTCACTCGCTCATTCAGCCACACGCACTGAGCTAAGGAAGGCCCATCACACGGGAGAGCTGGGCTAGGAGCTGCATGGGGTGACCTGGGAATTGGGAGGGGGAGAGGTTCAGGAAGTGTTAATTACATTTCAGTAAAGGAAAATCAAGGCTACAAAATCAAGAGCTTATCTATTTATGAACATCTCATTCTGGAGATCTCAAACATATACGTTCACACCATGGGGATATTGAGATTGGTATTTCTTCGCCAAAGAAACCTTTATTCCTGGCTCGAACAGGGCCCTTGTGCATACACAGAGCAGGGCATCGGCTTCTCCGGGAGGGCTTGTCAAGACAGAGTGCTCGGCTGCGCCCCAGAGTTTCTGACTCAGCAGGTCCGGGGAGGGCTGCTAATTGGCATATCCAACAGGTCCCCCGGGAACGCTGATGCTCCAGTCGAGGGGTCACCCTCTGAGAACCACTGCAATGGGCCCACGGGATTTAGG
Source organism: Cheirogaleus major (assembly GCA_963574435.1). Taxonomy (NCBI): domain Eukaryota; kingdom Metazoa; phylum Chordata; class Mammalia; order Primates; family Cheirogaleidae; genus Cheirogaleus; species Cheirogaleus major. The sequence goes on along the minus strand of CAUYPO010021038.1, from coordinate 22,432 downwards.
AGGAGACATCGCAAAACCATCTTGATTGGTATCTAAATGGATACACACCAATGTTACAGAGCCCTTTATGGCTAGCATTGGGTGAGAGGAGCATGCATTTTTACAAATAAAGTTTTTTTCCCCATTAAAAACCACTTTATCTAAACAATGACTAGAGAATAACCAGCGTGTGTTGAAATGTGGACGCCAGTGGCTAGCTGGGCTCAGGAATCGGCAGCACAACTCCCCTCGCACACCGGCCTTCCAGAAGGAGGTTTAAACACGCAGTTCTTTTTAAAAAATTTTTTATTTTAAAGTATTATGGGTACATAATAGTTGTGTATCTTTATAGAGTTCATGTGATGTTTTGATACAGACATACAATGTTAATTAATCAAATCAGGGTAACTGGGGTATCCATCACCCCAGGCATTTATCATTTCTTTGTGTTAGGAACATTCCGATTCCACTCTTTTAGTTATTTTAAAGTATACCCTAACTTATTGATTATAGTCACTTTGTTGTGCTATCAAATATTGCTCATTCTAACTATCTAACTACATTTTTGCACCCATTAACCATCCCCACTTTATCCCCCGCTCCCCACTGCCCCTCCCAGCCTCTGGTAACCATCATTCTACTCTCTGTCTGCATGAGATCAATTGTCACACCCACACTTCTGCAAAATGACAAAACCACTCCTTTTCAGAGGCTTCCAGGGATGCTTGTGTATCTGCAGGACCTTGGGTGGAATTCATGTTTAAGGCGTAGTGACATGAATGTCATCTCAGTGTTAGGTCCACATGTGTCCAGGTCTGCCCAAAGCTTTATATAAGCCCGGGCTTGGGATCTGGGTGCTAAGGAAGGCGTGGCCAATGGGGAGAGAGGAGAAGGGGTTCAGGGAAGATCACTGCGGGGTGGTGGCGGTGAGGTGACAGTTCACCTTCGGCTAGAAGGATGAATAATTTTCTAGCACTGGAGTGAAGGTGGCATAGAGAACATTCTGAGCAGAGGGAACAGGCTTTGCAAGGCGCAGAAGTGGGGAAAGGCAAGGCTTGCTCCCAGAGCAGAGGGAAAGGCAGGCGTTGCCGTATGTCTGCGTGCAGGGCGCAGGAAGGAGGGATAGTGGGAGGTGAAGCAGTATCACAAAAATCTGGACTGTTAGGCTGAAAAGTGAGACTTTATTCTGAAATACAGGTGATAGAGGATCACTTGATATTTTACAGCCAGGGGAGTGACTCAAGATCTGCTGTTAGGTGGGAGTGGGATCACAGAAGTCTGGCAGGGCTGGGAACTGAGTGGGAAGGAAAATGAATTAAAATAGAATAAAAAACATGTAGCTCTTCAGTAGTAGCAGCTACATTCCAAGGGCTCTGTTGCCGCACACGGGTGGTGGCTGCCACTGGACTGTGCAAATGTAGAACTTCTCCACGCTTGGGGACAGTTCTGCCAGAAGTGTGCGTGTAGCGTCTGCGTGGGCGTAAGTGGAGCGCTCTGAAAGCGTAGGGCAGTCTGTGGGTAGCTGAGCTGGAAGGTCCTCAGGCCCAGGGCTGGAGCCTTGGCTGCCATGTCTGGGTGGCTGTCGAGCTGTGTACAGGAAGATGGAGAGAGAGGAACAAAGCCGGTGTGGGGACAGCAAGGAAGGACGGACACCCTGTGCAAGACAGAAGCAGGGAGAATGGGCCCTTGTCACTTGCCACCTTCCATGCGGCCCTCCACTCCTCGTGACACCCAGATGTCTTCATGACAATGCCACCTCCGCATTTAACCAAGCTAGTTTGTGTGAGTTTCTGTTTCTTAATTTTCTTCTCTTTTTTTTGAGACAGAGTCTCACTCTGTCACCCGGGCTAGAGTGCCGTGGCATCAGCCCAGCTTACAGCAACCTCAAACTCCTGGGCTCAAGCAATCCTTCTGCCTCAGCTTCCCACGTAGCTGGGACTACAGGCTCATGCCACTGCACCCGGCTAATTTTTTGTTTCTACTTTTAGTTGGCCAGCTAATTTCTTTCTATTTTTAGTAGACACGGGGTCTCACTCTTGCTCAGGCTTGTCTCGAACTCCTGACCTCAAGCAATCCTTCACTTTCTGCCTCCCAGAGTGTTAGGATTACAGGCGTGAGCCACCGCGCCCCGCCAGGTTTCTGTTTCTTGCAACCCAGCGATTTCTAACTCTTAGACTCCCCATCACCCAGCCCAGGGCAGGGCACATACCAAGTGCTTAGTCAAAGCTTGTAGAGTGGTGGCATTAATGTGGGACTGGAATGAAGGAGCAGTGGAGGGGGGAGGAGGCTGAAGGTTGCCTCTTCATTCTTCCTCCTGCCCCCCATGAAAGCAGATGGAAATACTGAGGCAGGCATCTGAAAGCTGTTCCTTTCCTCCCTCACCCCTTTGACACCTGGAATACGTCCCCCCCCACAAGGTACACGTGTGCGGGGCTAGTGCTGTTTCTGATGTCTTCCCCGCATCGCCACATTCTCACATCAGTTCAGGTGGTAGTTTAGAGCCAATTAAAATTTATAAGCCACAGGTAGTGAGTGAAATCCCAAGGATTAATTTGCTCAGTGGAGTATTAATCTGTGTAATGTCATGGGCGCTCCTTCAGCAAACGTGGCAGGATGGAGACGGGGAGGTACATCCCCTCTCGAGTTTTGCTGTAAACTCCCTAATTGGTCCCACTGGGCTGAGACCCACCTCCTCGGAGCACTGTGAAGGGGCACAGTCAGCTCTTTGGGCCCCCAGCTGAGCTGTCCAGAACCCCGCCCCCCTCCTTGCTACCAGGCAGGGCCGCCACCCCCTGCCCCAACTGGCAGACACAAAGCCTCTCTCTAGCCAGCCCCCCTTGCTGTGTGCTCCCCTTCTGCGCTGCCCCTGAGGCAAGGCAAGGAAGAGCAGCAACTAGGGCAGATCCGACCTCCCCCTGGGGGACTTGCTTCCCAGGGCTTTGTAATTAGAATCCTTCCCAATTAGACGGTGGAGTGAAGCAGCATCCAAGTTAATAATATGGCAATGGCCACCTGTCCTGCCAGCCACCCCGACTCCAAGACAGCCCAAAGGGCAGGAGAGAGGACTCACTAGTGCTGGGGCGGCACAGCCGGGGCTCTGTGACCATCTGGATGTTCGCCTGTCCTGCAGGCCTTGGTGCTGGGGTTGGGAAGACCTGAGTTCTAATTAAATTCCTCCCTCCAATGGAGCTTGGCTCAGGAGAACCTTATCTCAGGGGAACTCAGTTTCTGCCTGGAGCATCTACACTCCGGTGTTGCAAGTCAGAGCACTCACTTTGCAGCAAGTGGCCCTGGAGCCTACAGGGCCTTGCATGGCTTGTCCAGAGAGCTGGGCAGTGACCAACAGTGGGAAGCCACTTAATGTCATGGCTAAGAGTTCTGGCTTTGGAGCCGGACAGACCTGGATTCGAGTCCTTGCTCTGAATTTAGCACCTGGTGCCCTTATGTGTATTTCCTAACCTCTCTGAGCTAGTTTCCTTATCACTACAATGGGGATCAAAATAGCTACATCGTAGGGTTACAGGATGTATATGGAGTGTTTAGGACAGTACCTGCAAATAGCCAACCCTTGGTAGGCAGTGGCTTTTATTATTGTTGTTAATAGTAATGATAACACTACCTTCAGGTGTCCTGAGTGCCAGTCTTCACACTTTCCTCTCCCTTGGACTCTCTCAGCTCACCTGCCAGTAACAAAGACCCGTCCTCACGACCTGTGGGTTGTGACAATGAGGTGGGATAGCGGATGAGACAGCTTTTAAATGGATATAATCAATGCTTAACCATAAGGCATTATTATTACCAGTAAGTTAAATTGAAGGCCCCAGAATCCTCCAGAAATGGCTCACTCAATCTGATGGCATGGGGGAGAAAGTTCAGGACAAAAGTCCCTCTCAGCTTCAGAGGACCCTGTGACGTTGAGGTGAGCATTAGTCCATGTTCCGTATTGCCAGCAACAGTAATCGACTCTGGCTGATTTAAGTAGGGAAGGAATTTGTGGAAAGAGAATATGATAGTTCAGGGCAACAGCAGGAAAGCGGGGGCAGCAGGATGAGGGTGTCTGGGCGCCAGGACCCCGGTCTGACCTGTGCCGTAGGGAAGGCTGCACCTGGACCACACCCTGGTGCCTGGGAACACGGGTGCTGCCTCTGCATCCGGGGTGTGATTTCTTCTGACCCTGCCTCTCCTTGTCACCTATGGGTTCTGGGTGTCTGATTGGCCCTTTAGCTTGGTGACTTTAGCTTGCAAAGAGGTGCAGAGACATTTTAGACAAGTGTCAGGCCTATATTGTCTTCTGTATTGGGAGGAGGCTCTGCCTCCCAAGGACTCCCGCAGTAGGGTAGTGCACGGTGGGAAGACTCAGACCTTGGCCGGCCAAGGCATCGTGTGTGCCAATGACCGACGAGAGAGACGGTCAGGCCTCCCTGCCCAGGGGAGCATCATGGTGTTGAAACCTTACCTGGTGTATTTCCAGCACATTTCTGAGCTGAATGGTACTTCTGTGCCTCTTTTTGTTCTGGGAGAGGGACATGGACTTCTGGGAGTTGAGAACCAGATCTTGAGATGGGCAATGGCAGGCTGCTGAGGGGTGCTTTGGGGCGGGGAAGGGAAGGAAGGGATTCTATTCTGCCTTTCAAGGGAGCTGGTCAGCAAGGCCAGGCCCAGGGCAGAGTCCAGCTATCGAGGGAGCTAGAGGGTCACAGCCAAGGTCACAGGGCAGAGGGAGAGCTGCTGTGCTGCCTGTCTGGGGACGGGCTTGAGGTGTGACGCCCTCTACTTGGCCCTGCCCTACAGTGTGGGGTGTCCAGCGAGGAGGAGACAGGTTGAGAAGGCCCCCTTCCTGCTGTGCCAGAGCAGCTTGTCCTGAGGACCCCACGCCAGCCCCATCCTCATGCGGGCGACCACCTTCAGGAAATCAAAGGTATTAATGGCTTCCCATCAACAAATGATTAGGACTCCCTACCACGTATTCCAGTTGTTTCCCAAAATAATGTTTAAGCAGTTAAACACCAATGGAAAATGAAAGCTAATCTTATCCACATAACGGAGAAAAGGAGAGCCACTCTGTTCAGATGATGGACGGGTGGACGGGTGGGTAGGGGCAGGAACCCAGCCAACCTCCCTGCATCACCTGGAACTCCCTGCATCACCTGGAACGGCACTGTGAACCTCAGGACAGTGGTTCTGAAAGTGTGGCCCCTCATTGATGCATCAGCCTCACCTGGAAACATGTTAAAAGCGCCCCAGACTCACCACATCAGGAACTTTGGGGTGGGATCCAGCACTGTTTTATTTTATTTTTTAAATTTTTTTATCATTGTTTTATATCAATGTTTTATTTATTTATTTTTTTTAATTTTTTTTTTATTTCAGGGTATTATACGGGTACAAACATTTTGGTTACATTTTATGTCTTTGCCTCTCCCTAACGAGGGCTAGAAGATCGGAAGAATAGGCTCCACTTGTACTCGCCATCAAATGGGTACTGACTGATTAACACTATGGTGCTCACATGGTAGTAATATTTTATTTTTTTAGTGGCTGGTCAAGTGAAGCCCTAGGAGTGGAGTGGGGAAGGAACAAAGGAATCCGTAGCTGGTTATGATCGATCATCAGCTGCAAACACCACTGCATGCGGACCAGCCCCAGCACTCTGCTTTAACAATCCCACCAGATGATGACGAGGCCTCAAGTTTGAGCATCACCACCTGAAGAGTTTGAGGAGATAACTCTCTTTTTCTAAGAGCCTCAGTTTCCTCATCTGTAGCATGGAAAGTTAGAATGATTTCTTAACTACGAATTCAAGTGATTCCACGGAGTGGGCAAAGCTGGGCTCCACGCTCTGCTACTGATCAGCTGAGCTCCTGGGGAAGCCACTACACTTCTCTGGGCAGCATCCCTATCCGTCAAGGGAGAGGGGTCCAGACAGCATGGAGAAAGTGGTCCCTGGGGCATGGGCTGGACTGGACTGCCTGGGGAGTGCTGTGGACCCTCGTGTGTGCCGTGATGTGTTTGCAAGGTGGCTGGCTGCAGCCCTGATTTTCATAGTGCCAGACTGGAAGCCGCTATGCGCCCACAAATAGGACACTGGTTAAACAAATCATGGTACAGCCACATAGAAAAATATTCTGCACTGTCAAAAAAATAAGGAGAATCTATATGTACTGATTTGGGCCAATCTCTCAGATACATTAAGTGAAAAACATAAGGTAGACAACAATGTGTATACTATGTGTAAATTTGTGAAAAAAAGATGTATAGGTAGATCTGTTTGTAGATACGTAAGATGTCTCTGGCTATGGTAGGTACCTCTTGGAAAGGATTCCTTGGGGGTTAGGGTTGGAGGTGGGTGGGAGTGAGCTCTGGTTTTCTCTGTATCCCCTTGGGTACTGACTGGATTTTAAAAGTATGTACATGCACTACTCAAAAACCCAAATGAAACCAACAACAGCAAAGAATCAACGTCCTGTCTGATCCTCTGATGTTTGGATCCTTGGAGTATTGGTGGCCAGGGCTGCAGAGGGCCGGGGCCGGAGGTGCGGGGGTAGAGGGGGACATTGAGCATAATGTCCCCCTTATTGACGAGTTTCCCACCCACAGCACCCCCGTGCCTCCTGCATGCCTGTGGTGAGTATGTTAATCCCTGTCTGCACATGAAGAAATGGAGGCTTGTTTCTTCCAAGGCCTGCCCAAGGTCATGTCGCTGGTAGATGGCCAAGGCAGGAGGACAGAGCCCGGTTTGCCAGCTCCCAGTGCTGTGCAGTACGAATGGTGGAAAGAGGCTGCTGGTTGCTAGTTGCCGGGACAGGGACTGGGCGGCCCCTCCTATGGCCCAGAGGACGGTCCTTGATTTGTCCGGGCTGAAAGACCGCAGGCCCCAGATTCGAGATATGGATTTGTTAGAGCTGGTGATTCTCAGGCAGCAGCTGACCTTGCAGAACTTCCTGGGGTTGGGCCTGCTGCTGTTTCCTTAGGGAGGAGCAAGATGCTTCTGGAATGCTGGGAGGAGACTTTCTGCTACGGCCTGGTCCCATTTCCCTCTTCTCATTACCAAGTGCCAGTCAGGTCAGATCACTGACTGACATGAACGTCCTCGGCCCATGGGGATCCCGCCATTCCTTCAGATCCAGCCCACACTCTCCATCCCATGGCGATTTCCTGCTCAGCCCGGTGGCTGATCTCTTGATTCTTGCATAGCCAGGACGGCAGGGACAGTGGGATTGTAAGTCTCTCCTCAGAGAGGGGAGCCAGGATTTGGATTCTCGGGTGTTGCCCACCCCATGGCAAATTATGCACAGTAATGTTTTGCAAAGGGTGGAAGGTCTGCTGCCCTCCCTCCTGACAGCAGATGGAGATACTTTATGGTGAGGAGTCTAGCGTGGCTAGAACACGGGGTATGTGGCAGGGAGTGGCTGAGACTCGATGGGGCTCTGCTTTGGGGCTGGTTACAGGAGGCCCCTTGTCCTCCAGGCTGCAAGGAGACTTGATCCTGGGGGCAGTGGGAGCCTTCGCAGGTGCTCAGCCAACTGTGCTGTGAAGTCGTTTCTCCCGCAGTGGAAAGGTGGGAGGCCTGGATAGGGACAACCAGGGGACTCAGCAGGCTTAGGGACACTTGGTGAGTCTGCATTAGGCACGAGGGAGGCCAGGGCTGGCATGAGCGGTCAAGGTAGGGGAGGAGGAGGAGGGGCAGGAAGAAAGTGGGGGGACTACCATTGCCTGGAGGCCTCTGATGGGCTGGGCAGTGGGCAGTGCAGAATGCACGTGAAAATAGGGGTCCAAAGAAGTCTCCAAAATCCAGGGGGCGGGGTGGGGCACATCCTTTGAAAACTGACAGGTGATGGCCAACTTCACAGGCTCCAGAGGAGGCCAGTCTGTTGGGGGTGGTGTGGCGGCTGGAGTGGGCAGTTAGCAGCCCCCCCCCGCCCCGCCCTGCAGCCTGGCATGATCGCCTTCTGGGCATGACAGTGGCCTGATGGATCCTGCTGCTCCAACCACACAACTAGCCGGAAATGCAAACACAGCCAGAGCCCAGCACAGCACCCCTTGGCATTGCTAATTAGTCCTGGGATTATTCCTGCAAGCAAGCAACTCCATCACACCTGAGTTACAGCGGAACCACCTGAGCAGGGAAGCAGGTTGGCTTGATGGCCGTCCACTGACCACACCTTTCCCCTCGTTTTTCTTCAGAAACGCCAAAAACAATCACCCAGCTCCTGCCTCCTGGTCCTACCTTTCCCAGGTGACGGCGCTTAGGTCTTATTAGTTAAGAGGGACGAAGTCACAGAGAGAGAATGCGGTGTAAATGTTAATTGTTTCTTTAACTTCACATTATGTGATCCGTTAACATTAATATTTAATTTAATGCAGTCAAAAGATTAATGCTTGTGTTTATTTCTAAAAAAAGGCAAGGATGCTTCAGGCTGCTTTTCAGCTTGGTTGAGCTTTGGGGAAAAAAAAACAACAACACAACAACCACCCACCCAACACAGAAGAAATGTATTCATGCCGCAATAATACAAATATCCTCTCTCCCACCCGCTCTCCCTCCTCAATTCCTAAAAATAAGCCACGGGGTTCTAATGGGGACACTGATTAAATATTCGGCTCTGTAATTTATGCCCAAGTGAATCCCAACAGGAACCAGAGGCCCTGGAAATCTGTTGTGGAATAATTATCCTGAACGACATTGCGAGATGGTCTGCAAGGGTGCTGTCAATAACGCATTCGCCCAGATCTGTTTGGAATACAGCAAGGAAATTACACGATATTCATGGGAACCTGAAAGAATTATCAGTAAACAAATTTAATCAACTTGATGTTATGCATACCACTCAACCTCTTATTATCTGATCCTCTAGGTTTAGAACACGCAGGGGAATTGAATGACGTGGGATGGAAGCGAGGCTGAGGCTCTGTGTGTGTGTGTGTGTGTGTGTGTGCTTGGTAGAACCAGCCTCAGCTTTCTGCATTTTTCCTCCTTAGCTGCACTTCATTTGCATTTTTCTCTAGGCCTGATTGCTGGCTGCCAGCTCTCACCCCAGCCTGGCCCTTGGACTCCCATTTTTCCCTCCAATGTCAGAGCTCCCCTTGGAAAAGTCAGTTGACTGCCCACCCATCCTCTTCTGCCTTCAGGGAAGGAGTGGTAACCCCTACCCAATAGCTCAGAAGCAAAGAGGTAGGATGGAGAGGAAGTGAGTGCTGTTATCTGGGGCGATGCTTCCTGGAATGGAAGAAAGAGCCCTCTAACTTTGGGTCCTAAGTGAGGATCTGTTGCTAAGTTGCTGTGTGATCTTACTTTTAAGGCTCTTCCCATCTCTGGGCCTTAGTTTGGCCATCTGAGAAATGGGTCTTTGGCTGGATGGTCTGTGTGATTTTATGAAATCTTGGTATAAGCTTGGCAGCATCTCATTGACTTGGGTTGTTCTCTTTGTCCTCTAGAACCTGATAGGGAGCCCAGAAGGAAGGGGCAATCTCCAGACCACGCGGAAGGTTGGAGGCAGAGTCGAGACGAGAGCTTTCAGACCCACTTCTCATGACCCCTCTGTTCCCCAAGTTGGAACATTGCTTTTCCTCTGCACTGAAAGCTACAGAAAGTGTTTTAAACTGAGCTCTTGGTTTAGTGTCAGGGTTGCCCAATTTGGGTTGCCCTTCCTGGGTCTGCAAATTTCTTTCCATTTCTAGGCCTCAGTTTCCCTATTGGTAAAACAAAGGGGTTGGATGAGGTGGCCTTTCAGAACTCTCTTTTCCTACCTTTGACATTCCACATTGTCATCTGCTTTTTAAGTTCCTTAACTGGCTATAGCTTTGTGCTTTGAGGAAGGGAGTCTAGCTTCCATTTCCATACTGTAACCCTCTTTTCTCCTTCCTTATGAGGTGAAAGTGTGTTCTTGTTGAGTACATGCAGTGGTTGGTGCCCAGGACCCAGCCCTGTAGGGGGACATGCTCACCGAGTCCTGTATCATGCCTGGCCCTGGGCCTGGTACTGGCATAACTTGATGGAACTTGGGAAATTCTACCTGGGGACTAAGTACAAGCCAATTCATCCAACAAGTCCCATCCACAGGGCACCTACTGTGTGTCTGTCCCTATACTTAGCATTAGGTAGGATAATGAATAGTAACATTAATGATTGAATTAATTATTGAATATGGACTGTGTGCTATGCACTGAGCTAAATACTTCACGTGTTTAAAATCACGGTAAATGAAACTGTCCCACTGCCTGGGAATGGACCATTAAGAAGTAAGATAGCAACAAGAGGCAGAACACGCCTGTGTTATAAGAAACACCAGAAACAAAGAGGTGCAGACACCCTTCCAGAAGCTACTGAATGGGTTTTTCTACCTCCAATCACCGCCGAAGCCCAGACCCTGGCCTCACACAGTCCCGGCCTCGCAAGTGAAAGTCTAGATCTGGTGCTGTCCAATATGGTAGCCACTAGCTTTAGTTGGCTATTGAGCGTTTGAAATGCGGCTAGTCCCAATTGAGATGTGCTTTAAATGTAAAATACTCACTGGATCTCAAAGATTTAGTACAATAAAAGAATGTGAAGTATCCCATTAATAATTTTTTACATTGAGTACAGTACATGTTGCAATATTTTGGATATATTGAGTTAAATAAAATATAGTATTAAAATTAATTTCACCCATTTCTTTTTACTTTTTTGAATGTGACTACTAGAACATTTAAAAGTATATATGGGCTGGGTGTGGTGGCTCATGCCTGTAATCCCAACACTATGCGAAACTGAGGTGGGAGGATCGCTTGAGGCCAGGAGTTCAAGACCACCCTGGGCAATATAGCAAGACTCCATTTCTACAAAAAATAAAAAAAATTAGCCCAGCGTAGTGGTGCACACCTGTAGACTCAGCTACTCGGAAGGCTGAGGTGAGAGGGTTGCTTGAGCCCAGGAGTTGGAGCTTGCAGTGAGCTGTGATGACACCACGGCACTCCAGCCTGTGTGACAGAGCGGGACTCAGCTCTTAAAAAATAAATAAATAAAGTTACATCTGTGTCTTGCATTATATTTTTATTGGACAGTGCTGGTTTATATATTCAAAGAATTTATCTCAAGGGAGTCCTGGGGGGGTGATGATATGGTTTCCCCCTCCCGTGTCTATGGAGGATTCTAGAAGGGGGTTTGTCCCCCACCCCATATAAAAGGTTCTAAGAGAATTACTCATAGAGATGGAGGGTGCTTGAAGGAAGATTGGGACCTTATTTCTTGGTGCAGTTTCTTAGGGGAGTTGCTGATCTGCTCCCTGTGCTTAGTTGAACAGAGGTAAAAGGTATAGTAATTGGAGAGTGTGGCAGGCAGAATAATGGCCCTCCAAAGATGTCTATGTCCTAATCCCAGCAACCTGTGGCTCTGTTACCTTACACGGCAAAAGGGACTTTGCAGATGTGATCAGGGTTAAGGACCTTGAGAGGGGGAGATGATCTTGGATTATCCAGTTGGGCCTAATCTAATCGTGTGAGTCTTTGGAAGCAGAGAAACTTTCTTGGCTGCCGTCAGAGATGGGATGGCTGGGATGATGGAAGAAGAGGTGAGAGAAATGAAAAGCATTACAGGGACTCGACTTGTCACTGAGGGCTTTGAAGAGGGAGGAGGGGCCATGGTCCAAGGAATGCAGGTGGCCTCTAGAAATTGGGAAGAACAATGAAACAGATTCTCTCCTAGAGCCTCCAGAAGAGAACACAGCCCTCTCAACACCTTGATCTTAGTCCAGTAAGATCTTGATGGACTTGTGACCTAGACAATCATAAGATAATACATTTGCATTGTTATCAGCCACTAAGTTTGTGGTAATTTGTCACAGCAGCAATAGGAAATTAATACCGAGAGAGACAGGAGGTCGGAGAGAGGCTGTGGCAGTTTCACACAGCAAAATGGCATGAGTTGCTCATAAGTTGAGTGGACATTTTGGAAGCAGCCAGACTTGAGCCATTCTTCCAAGACCCATCCAAGCAGCTGGCTGCAGGGGAAAGGAGCTTAACAGCAAGAGGCTTTGGGCAGGTCCACCAAGGGGGGTAGTTGAGGGGTTGAGCAGCTCTTGGGGATGAGTAGTGGAGAGCTCCCCTTCCTGTGGGGTCTCCTGAAGAGCTCATGAGTGCCTTCCGAGATCAGTTTGGGACCCACCGCCTAGAGAATATTACCAGAGACAGTGAAGAAAGGGCCATATAAGAGCCCTTAGCCACCTGTATCAGTTAGACAGGCTAAGTTATGCTAAGTAACAAACAGTCCCCACATCTTAGTCTCTTATGACAATGGAGATATATTCCCTGTTCATTCTCCATGTCTGTCTCTACTCATCCTTGTGGAATCCACACTCACATGGCATTTACTAAATCAAGTCATGGCTCCACCTAACTTCAAGGGGGCAGAAAAGTATAATTTCATCATGTGCCTGGAAGAGGTTAGAACTAGGGATATTTATTGATGGGCATTTATGTCTACTAATCCCCCTGTCCTTTCTATTCTTCTTTCCAGGCCCAAAAGCACTTTAGGAGGGTGGGACACATTGGCCCATGCCTGTAATCCTCGCACTCTGGGAGGCTGAGACAGGAGGAACACTTGAAGTCAAAAGTTTGAGACCAGCCTGAGCAAGAGAGAGACCCCATCTCTACAAAAAGTAGAAAAATTAGCCAGGTGTGGTGGTGCATACCTATAGTCCCAGCTATTCGGGAGGCTGAGGCAGGAGGATCACTTGAGCCCAGGAGTTTGAGGTTGCAGTGAGCTATGATGACGGCACTGCACTCTCTCTCTGAATCTCTTTCCAGCTACTGGGATTCAGCCAAGGAAGCCGCCCGGGGGCTGTATCGGAAGACACACCTGAACACTGTGGACAAGAAACCCAGGGACATGCACAGCAAAAGCATGGCAGCTGTGCCCACGTACGCATCTTCCCCGCCCAGCTCCTCTCTCTGCTGAAGGGAGACCAGTGACAGCCCCCCCAGGCCCCAGCACCCCTGGAGCTCAAGACCTGCCCCAGCAGCGGACTTCGCTCCCCTCCCCCAGCCCGCTCCCAAATCTGAGTTCTTATCAATAAACAAACCCCCCAAACCCTGGGGAAAAAAAAAGCAGCACTTGAGGAGACAAGGCCCCAGGAGAGGGAGGGAAGGGGGACAAAATAGCAGGTCATGTCTTCTCCCTCGGGGCAAGATTCTCAGGGTGACGGACCCCTGGCTAGCATGTAAGGAGGTGGGGGTGGGGCTGAGGTATTAAATGAGATATATAATTGGGATTTTAAGGCAGACTGGACTTTCAATTTAAATATTGAAAATGAAAGAAGGCTGGGTCTCTTCCTGTGATGTGATTACAAAATAGGAAGCCAAGATTTAACAGGGCATGGATGAAGGCAGTGCTTAGAAAGGAATAAAGCAGTTTTGTATGCATGATCCACTAATTTCAGGCTCTATTAAACCACTGCCCATACATTTAATCTTCAAAGTGATCCTTTGAAGTAGTCACTATTATTACCTTCATTTTACATATAACAAAACTGAAGCCCAGAGAGGTTAAGTAATATGTCCAATGGCACACAGCTCAAGCAGCGAGCCAGAACTTGAGCCCAGATTTGTCTGACTCCACGTATGTACTTTTAAAAGCCATCCTTGCTTTCCTGTGCCATTATTCTGATACAGGTGGCCCTTCTGGAGTGGACAAGGTAAGACATGCTTAAGATTGTGCTATTCTTTTGTGGGTAAGAAGGTAAGATTACAGAGATTCTCAGGATGTAGCAATAGGGTATCTGCTATGTGCCAGGCCCTGCTAGGCAGCCGGCATGATTATTTAACTCCCAGGGCACTCTGTAAAGTAAGCAATTCCATTCCAATTTGTAGATGAGTCAAACCGAGACATCAGGAGATAATGTGACTTGCCATCCTCAAGCAACTAGTAGGCAAGATTTGAACCCAGATCTGTCTGTTTTTCAAAACTCTCTCCACCAGCTAACAATTTCCCAACGAATGAGTTTTGGAGGAATTAGAGGAAGGAGAAGAGGACACTGTGGGGTGGAGTAGTCTTGAAGAGCGCCTCCAGGATGAGAGGATGTGGTGGAAGCAAAGGTGCCGAGATGATGAGCCTGCACACGAGAAATTCGGGGACAGAGAGGGGGCAGGTCTGATTGGCACCGAGAGTGTGCAAGCACAGTGTGGGCAGGCGGAAAGGCAGGTCGGAGCCAGATGGGAAGCTGTTTGGAATGCCAGGCTGAGGAGTTTGGCTGTGTTCGCTCAGGCCATGAGAGGCCGTTTGGAGTGAAGTCTGGCGAGCCGTGGAGGAGGAATAGGAAGTCCAAAAGTCTGGGGTTCCTGGGGCTACCGCAGAGCCGTAGTGCTGGGGCTCTCTGCCCATACAGTCATTATCCCCTTGGCAGGTGGAAAACAAGAAGGATCTAGTTTAGGCAGACATCGCTCAAGAAAGAGGCAGGGTGAGGGCTGGGGAGACGATGGGGAAGGTTCCAGATGCAGCAGGACAGACACTGGAAGGCACGGAGGTGGGGCGGTGGCAGCAGAGAGAAAGAATGCCTCTTTGGCGCGTGGCGGATCTCACTCAGGTCTCAGCCCAGTGTCTGTGAACCAGTTTTCTGAAAAGACTTTGCAGGAAAAAGACTTTATTCCAGTGAACAGTTTCCAGACCAGGGAGACATAGCATTTGGAGTGAAGCGGTGTGTTCCAGAGAACAGACAGCGGGTTCAGGTTTCATAGCAAAAGTGCCCTCCTAGGTTCCTTTTTATGCAAACGAAAGATTCCAACTTGCTTCGTTCTGATTGGCTTATACAGCTGAGCCCTGATTGGTTTATACAGCTGAACCCTGATTGGCTGAGGTGGGTGAGCTCTGACTGGTTGGTTCAGGTGAACTCCTAAGTGAAAAAGGTGTGGGTTTTTGGGGAACTCAGAGTATCTGTGTGGCCTCTAGTTAGCCAATGGCTGCTTGGCTCTATTTTAAATTTAGGCCCAGTTAGCCACTTGGGATCCATCTTGAAGTATTGGCTCTTTCAGGTTCACATTTGTTCACATCTTTTACTATTTATGTGACCCTGGGCATGTAATTGTGCGTTCCTGATACTAAAATTAAATGAGATCTGTGTAGTGGAGCCCGCAGACTTCCCCACATGGTACTTGAACATGCTTCAAAACGTAGCCCCTTCAGTTTATCCGACCTTCCTTGTGAGTCCCTTTCCTGCAGGGGATTAGGGACACTTCACAGGCCAGTTGACATGTCTGCCTGTCTACTCAGCTTCCTTTCAGTTAAAATGTTCCCATTCTGCATTTTTGTTTTCCTACCAGGGCTGGCTCAAATAGTCCCTCTGGGCGACTCAATGACGCGTTAAGTGAATGCTCAGTCTTGCAGAGTGTCACTCCTTCGCCTTCTCTTCTCCAGGATGGTGCCTGGGTATTTGGGGATTTGCCACAATCTCAACACAGCAGGGAGAGAGACCTCAGATCTGCGTGGTGTCCTCCATATCCAGGGCTAGTCTGGTCCGCTCCCTGGACTGGTAGCCACAAGGGAATGGCAGGCCTCTTCTGGCCTCCTGGGCGACAGGCTGCTGGTTGCATCTGTGGTTTTAGCCACTTGTCCTCAAGTCACAAAATTTCTATCCATGGTGGCTTCTTTCTCAGATCTCAGGCCTCTGCCTTTGGAACCCTTCCTTGATAGAGAGTCAGGGGTGCTGCCTTGGGCTCATTCACCTGGCCATTTCCTGCAGTCCCAGCTGTGCCATCATCCTCTGCCATGCTGGAAATGCTGCCCCCCCCCCCGCCCCGTGGAAATGCTTTGATGAGTAGCTTTTCCTGGAGGCTTGCAGACACCTGCTAGTAGCCATGGGAAAAGGGACTTCCATTCTTTGGATGGCCTTGGCTTTCCCCTCAACCTATCTAATGTATTTCCTTGAGGTGAGACTGTAGCCTGGAGAGGAAAGGTAGAGCATGTTGGCCTCACCTCCAGCTTCTTCTCCCTTGACGTTTTCTACAATACAGTTTAGCCATTTGTTCAACCATCCATCCTATTAGCGCCAAGCTTTTATTGGGAAGAAAGGTAAAATATGTATTGGGTATATTTCACATATATTATCTCCCTTGATTCCCATTGCAGCCCTTTGAGATGAGCATCATTATCACCTCTGTTACAGATGAGAAAGCTGAAGCTCAGAGAACTTAAGCCACTAATTAGTTCAGACAATGAGAAAGTGACAAAGCTGACATTTACACCCCGATGCCCATGCTCTATCTGGAGACTCTGCCTTGGTTTTCTGTCTGCAAGGTCCATGCCAGGCAGTGCAGGTGAGGTAAGAGTGTTAGCAGTGCCCAGGTGTGAGCCTTGTCTTCAAACCCAGCAGTTGATTACAGGAGCTGAGGCCATGAGTGAGTAACTGTAATACAAAACAGAATGCAGAAGCATCTTGATGTAGCGATGCTGATCTTCAGGATTCAGAAATAAAAAATCAGAATTCCAAGGGACTCTTGGGAATTCTCAAAATCATGTTATTCTTAAGATTCTAATGTTCTTCATCCTCTTTACTCATTATTATGCATAGCTAAATGTTTTTGTTTAAGAAATAGAGATATTCTCAAGAATGGAAAAACAAGCACCGCATGTACTCACCAGCAAATTGGTATTAACGGATCAACACCTAAGTGGACATATAGGAAT
Source organism: Cheirogaleus major (assembly GCA_963574435.1). Classification (NCBI taxonomy): domain Eukaryota; kingdom Metazoa; phylum Chordata; class Mammalia; order Primates; family Cheirogaleidae; genus Cheirogaleus; species Cheirogaleus major. The sequence goes on along the minus strand of CAUYPO010021038.1, from coordinate 5,802 downwards.
AACATTTATCGGGTGTCAGGTGGGTGGGAGGGGAGAAGGAGGGGATGGGTATATACAAACATAATGAGTGAGATGTGCAACGTTTGGGGGATGGTCACGCTTGAAGCTCTGCCTCGAGGGGGGAGAGGGGGCATGGGCAATATACATAACCGTAATATTTGTACCCCCATAATATGCTGAAATAAAAAAAAGAGAGAGATCATCGCAGTTTGTGGTGTATTTCCCCCTCTACTTCTGACTTTCGCAGGTCAGATGTTCTGAGTGCAGGAGGTGAGCTGGGCGGGCATTGCTGCCACTCTAGAGACGAGAAAGCTGAAACACAGACTAAAGCAACCTGGCCAGGGTTGCATAAATGAACCCAGGACCTAGAGCCCCTGACTGCAGCCCTAAGACAACAGTGGGTGAGACCGGAGGCTCCGAAGTCAGGCTGCCTCACTTGCCATCCTGGCCGCCCGGCTCTTAAAAAGGACCGGGAGGGCCAAGTGTGTGAGCCCTTTAGGACAGGGTTGGTCTAATACAGAGTGAGCACCCAATAAAGACATTATTCTTATTATTACTAGTGCTGAGATAGGGACTGGCAGGCCTTACTCAATAAAGAGTCATAAGCCTCGAACCAAGGTCTCTGATAAAACAGGAGACAGTGGGGAAACTGGCCCGAACCAGCTGGAGGCCAGGCAGCAATGCAAAACCGCCCGGGTCGCCCTCGCTGGTCATTACGCGCTGGTTTTAGCGCATTCATTAGCGTGCTAAAGGAAACTCCCACCAGTGCCTTTACGGTTGACACATGTAAATTGTCACCTGGAAATTGTCCTGTATGGTTTAAATTGGAGGAGGCCCCCATCCCCGTCCCCAGAGACTCTCTACCCCTCTCCCAAGAAACAGCCCCCCCTTTGTTTTGCACGCAGCCGAGAGAGGACCACAGACACAGGCAGCAGCCGGGCGGCCGCCGTTCTTCTCTTCCTGTCTATCTCAATAACCTCGCTTTCGCCTTGCTCTGTCGGATTCTTCTTGAATTCTTTCTCACGCGAAGCCAAGAACCTATTTTGGCCTTCAACGGACCTCAGTTTGGGGTCCACCTTCCCGTGTCAGTACTACCGGTGAGGAAACCGAGGACCGCGACGTTCTAGAGACTTCCTCCGTAAGGAAGGCTGCGCAGCTAGAGACGGAGCTGGAATGACAGCCAAGGCCATGTTTTTTCCTAGCTTTTGAACCCATTCCTCAGGGAGAGCTATTTCTCTCCAAATAGAAGTGTGAATTTCCTCTGAGCATTGTTGTTATTCAGTTTAGTCTGTTTTTCTAAGAATATACATATTTTAAAGCAGGATTAGCCTGCAGAAGCAGCCAAACGGAGAGGTGGTTGGAAGATTCATCCTAATACTGACTCAAATATAAATTGTAACGCAGCTGAATGCATCAAAGTATAAAGTCTCTGTCAGCTGGGTGCCGAGCGATTCCAGCAAGATACTTTTCCTAAGGGGCACTCAGGCCTATGCAACTTTGATTGTCCTAAAATACTGTACGGTTTGCAATTGAGTGAGCAGTCAGATTTGCAAACAAACATGTCTGCAATGCTAAATCCATCATCCTGGCGGTGCTCATAAAAAAAGGTCCAGATTTATTTTCCACTTGGTGTTTGTTCTGTTCATTAATTATATTCATATCTGCTTCTTTGAAGTTATTGAGACTATTGGGAAATGCAAAAGAAAGCTGTATTGATTTCAGTCTTATTATCATCCCATCTTTATTTCCTTCATCTACGAACTCCCAGGCATGTTGAGTGACACGTGGTATTGCGTGTAGCGTGTCGGGCACAGGCTAGGGCATTATCAACAGAGCCCAGGCGGCCCAGATCTGCAGTCTCTTTGGTGAGAGGGGTTTAGATTTAGAGTGTCTGGATTGTATTCTGCTAAAATCTCCATGGCCTTTCCTTTCAAAATCAATTTCAGTTGTCAAAAGGGGGTGGGGAATGTGAGTCACTTTGAAATCATATAGCTTATTATTATCATCATTTTTTTAAAGCTTATTACTATAATTTTTCTCCCAAGGGAGCTGAGTTGATTTATAACCCCACCCTCTTTATCTCAACATGTGGCTGAGTTCAGAAGGGAATTAAAATTGAGGGATTTTTTTTTTTCCCCTCCAGGGAAAACTGATAGAACATACCCCAACCTCATTTTCAAGTTCAGCAGGAACTTTTTAGCCCCTTGAATTTCGTCTAAAAGTGCACACACAGCAACGAAGCTCGTGGCTCTCCACGAATTCACACATTTGCCCTGGTACCTTACACACAAGGTCTACCTGGGAACAGTCTTCACAATGGGGGAGCGTAAGCTGCTCAGCTCTGCAGAACACACTTACGCACTCTACCGTCGGCCACAGCAGGGGTTCTTATCTGATTTGTTTGCTGTTGTATCCCAAGCACCTAGAACAACTTCTGGTGCTTAGAAAGGTGCTCAATAAATATTTGGGAAATGAGCAAATGAATGGGGGAAATATCAAAGAGTTCTAGCAAAGAGCCCAGGGCTCTGAGGTCAGAACACACAGGCGTGGGTTGAAATTATAACCTGCGGCTCATAAGCTCGGTGACCTTGCTTGGCCTGCTCAGCTGCTGCATCCTCATCTGTAAAATGGGCAGAAGGATGGCGCCTGCTGTTTCCAGTTGAGCGAGGCCACGCGTGGAGAAGGCTTAGTGGACTTTTTGAGAATGTGAATTCCCAATATGTGGTTCATATTCTTATTCTTGTGAATCCTCCAGGCCTGGGTTGAAGAGCCCCTTGAGTCCAAACATTAAGGGCTCATGTCTTCCAAAACTGTGCTTCACATCAACACCTAGGAAGTGACCCTCACTTAGTAAAGGAAACGTCCCCTGTCTTAGCCAGCATTTCAGCAGCGGTGGGAGCGGCCTCCTCTGTGTCCCCGGGCCAGGTTCTACATCGCTCCTGGGCTAAGGGGCTGCGTCATGTCATCCCAGGCACAGTAAAGAGAGAGGCAGAAACTGTCTGCAGCTTGGATGACTGATGGCCTGGGATTATTATTCTTTGGGTTCCAGGACACAGTGCTCCTGTTATTTACAGAGAGCTTTCATTTATTTTTTCAATGTTGAAAGCTCACGCCGGTACGGCCGTCGGAAACCTCATGGCGGCGCGCATAGGAGACGATCATATTCCGTCCTCGGGTCCCTGAAACAGGGCGCTACTGTTGCAGAAAGGAAGTTCCAGGGGTAACTACTCCCCTGGGACTCGAATGCGGTCGGCGGAACTGTCTTATGCAAAGTAGGCTCTGAAAAGGCTTTTGCTGGAAACGTAGGAGCCACCGTCCCCAGCCGGCTCGTCTGCCATCCTGGCCAGGGGCCTGCCTCTCGCCAGTGCCAAGAGCTGACATGCCAGGAGGAGACAGATCTTTCCGTTAGCTCCCTTTCCATGAATCACAAGAAGCATCCTTTCCCTCCCTCTCAGGCCCTTTAGGAGTAGGCCGCAGGAGTGAGATGTGGGCGTGACAAAAACCGAGTGCAGGAAAACCACGGCAGCACACAGGTACTGGGAGTGACAGTCAAAGGTCGAGGAGGGGCTGGTGACTCAGGAGCTGCATAATCAATTCCCTACCACGGGTGAATTGATGGGTTTCATAAATGAGTGAAGAGGACAGACATAAGGCAAAAATACCTAGGTAAGGGTAGGGGCTGGAGTGAACCTCAAAGTGAATGTCTTGCCCAACGGAGTCAGCCTCTACTCAATTCCAGCTGATTGTTATGTGTGGGATTCAAGCCCAGGATGGCTAGATCTTTTGATTTTTAGAGAAGCCCATGATCTATTGTTTTTTTCTGTGAAATCTCTAAAACTGTAAACATTTGTAAGATATTTTTTAAGTGGTGTGCAGACCCAAAAAAAAACCCCATATCTCTGGGCCTCCAGAGCTCTCTGAGATAAACATTCACCCTGCAATTATTTGCTGAGTGCCTACGATGTTCCTGTACTGCGTCAGGAGTCAGCAGACACTAAAGCGCAAAAGACCTGGGTCTTGTTTTCAAACACTTTGTTCAGAGAAGGGGAGAGAGAGAGAAGCAGAACCCGAAGCAGTAAGGGCTGGCTTGGAGCTGACGGGTACAAATCTATGGGACAGTAAAGGGGGAATCTCAGTTTCTGGGATTAGAGGTCTGAAAGCATGAGAAGATGCTGGTTATCTGCTGGAGAGGTGGGCGGAAGGACTTTTGGGAGAGGGGAAACAGCACTGCCCAAGGCATGCAGGCAGGATGCTGCATAGCACACTTGGAAGACCAGGAGCGGGCTTCCGAGGCCGTGTGCAGGGCATGCAGGGGGCGGGGGAGGCTGGCTCTCAAGAGCCTCCCCCCACCAGGCACCCTGCCTTTTCTAGATCCTTGTTCTAACTGGTGTCGCCTGCCTTTGCCATGCTTCAGGCTGATGCACGAATGGCAGAATACGCTTCCCGTTGACCTCCGGCCCTCACTGTGGAGGGGGACAGCCGAGGGCCAAGGCACCACGGCACCGAGAGGACTGCTGGGGAACCCGACGGGGACGTACGTGCCCCTGTCCACGGCCAGCCCTTCTGTCTCCACTCCCCGCCTCGTCTCTCGTCCCGCTGTAACTGTCTCCACTCAGCATCTGGACACGTCGGTGCCCATCCGTGCCTGGCACCTGCTTGCCATCGAATCTGCTGAACGGCGGCCGTACCGATTCCACCAGCAGCTAACTTTTAGCATTGAGTAATCGGTTATCTCCTCCCACACGTTTCTGTAAACACACATCTGCCTAGTTCAGATGGGTGTCCTTAGCAATCATGAATATGATTCAATTGCACTGGTCCTATCTAGGAAGGTGTTTGTTTTTTGTTTTTATCCCTCTACTCTGAGTGGTACAGGTCGTCAGGTCCTTATCCTGATTGAAATAGACACGTATTGCCTTTCGTGCACTAGCTGTAACTATGGGGAAGTATAGGGTGTCATTAAGCTTCTGACTCTGGCGCTAGGATTCAATCCCAGCTCCAAACCTGACCCATCGCGGTCATTTTACCTTCCATGTCTGTTTACCTGAGCAAAACCTCTCAGAGTTCTTGTAAAGGTTAAATGAGCTAATATAAACAAAACACATAGTACCTGACACACAGAAGTATATGAGCATTAGCTATTATTAATAGTAATATTTTTAATAGCCCCAAGTTGATAAAGGAGAATAGTTTTTTAAAAATGTATATCTTCAACTAACCCATATCCTTTTCCAGCTCTGTATTTGAAAATGTGCAGTTTTTGTAGAGAGATGAAGTAGATCAGATAATAAAGGTTAAGAAACATTATTTTAGCAGGCAGACATCTGTGGATGTGAAATATTTTTTCCTCTTTGTATTAACTGCTATGTGTCATTCTAGAATTTATCCTCAAACTGGCTAGCATAGGCTTCCTCTCTAGATTGGAGTAGTAATAATCTCATTTGCCCCAACTCCAAAGCCCTTTGAAGTCAAACATTGAGAGAAAGAATGGTGGGGCCACTCAGCAGAGATTAGATCTTGTTTTAAACATTAGCTGCTCTGAGAATAATTTCCTTAATTAATATTCACAAGATATCATACACTTGAGACTATATTTTCATGTAACCTACTTGCATGTAATTGTTCGCTGATGCTCTTCATTTGTGTCTGTCTTTTGTGTCAGTATTCAACAAAATCATTTCCGTCTAAAAGCAGTGCTGAAGGGGGCGGAGGTCGTGGGTCTCCCCTTCTGCGTGAAAGCGAGCACACATGGGCTTTCATCTCATTTCTAAAGTTAATATTGTTTTGTGCTGGTTCCTATTC
>CAUYPO010021037.1:0-44878 GCA_963574435.1 Cheirogaleus major | reverse complement strand
GTATATTTTTAGGTGAGGCAAAGCAAGTGTCATAGTCCCACCTAACATCAATAGTACGAGTGCCTATTAGGAGAGGAGAACCAGCTACTGGCAATGTCTACCATAAATAAGTCATGGAAAACTATAAGATGCTTTGCTATTAGAGGTGTATTTATCAATAATTGTCACTAAGAAGAATTTACTTTATCGTTAGCATATCTGGCCTACGTGCGAGGGAAATAAGACGACCACCTTCTACATTTGGTCGTTTATTATACCTGATCTTAAGGTATCTAACTTTACTCTATTCTAACTAAAGGCTTTACAGGGTAATTTCTTATGTATTAAACTGTCAGTCAGCTTGTATTTGGAAATTTCTTCTTTTAGAGTGTTAGACACTGAAGGAATTTAAAGAAAGTTCTAGACTTTGCAGAATATGGATACTTGATTCTGGGGAGGAGAATGTCCACAAATTTCAGAAAAACACATAATAAAGAATCCCAAAAGCTCAGAGAGGGCACTGTATTTAAATTGTTATAAAGACCTTATATAATTCTAGAGGAAGGACTCTAGATCAAATTTTGACTCATAAATAAAGTATTCATCTTAAAATTTATGGAGTAACTACACTAAAAGTATAGGCAAAAGTGAGTATTATTAAACTATTTGGAGCATGGGAGGGGAAGAAAATGCAAGAAAGAAGAGAAAAGTAAGACAAGCAGAAAGAAAAAATGTAGAAATAAATCCAAAAATATCACAAATCAAAGATAAAAGTAAATAGAATAAATGTTCCATATTTAAAAAAGCTATAAGTCCTTTATAACATAGAAGATGTAAATTATAAGGGTACAGAATTTTTGAAACTAAAATGATGGAAAAGATATATCAGATAAATACTATCCAAAAGAAGGTAGGTACGACTATATCAATATCACTTAAAAGTGACTTTATTTTAAAAAGCATTCTTGGAGATTAATTCACTAGGCATATATAATATTGAAATGCATGAAGCAAAAATAGAAGTATGAGGAGAAATAGACAAATGTATCATAACAATGAAAGAGATATATTAATATTAACATACCTCTTTCGTTATTTGTTAACTCAAAGAGAGAAGAACATCAGTAAGCACGTAGAAGGTTAAAAGAGCCCAGTTACAAGCTCAACCTAATAAACACATATAGAATATTGTAACTAAAACTGCAAAATGCACTTTTTTTCATGCACATAGAAAAAAATTATATTTGATGACATATTGAGCTGTGAAGAAAATGTAATCAAAATGTAATTAAGTTAGAAATCAATAATAAAAAGAAAAGTAAAAAAGTCGTATCTTTGAAAACTAATAAACATTTCTAAGTAACTCATAGATCGAAGAGAAATGGCAAGGGAAAATAGAATATATTTCTATGTAATATTGATGATAGTGAAAATTCTACATAACAAAACATGCTTGATGCAGTGAAAGCACTATTTAGAGAGATATTTATCATCTTAAAAATTTCTATTAGAAAAAAAGAAAGGAAGAATGACAATTAATGATCTAAGCATATAAGGTAACATAATTTTAGTGTGAAAATGAAGTCAAGGTAACAGAATAAAATAGAGTAAAGGAAGAAAATAAGTATAGGAGCAGAAAATAAATCCAAGAAAGTGATATGTAATTTATGTAGTGAAAAGCAGAGATATCTATCCTAAAACACTAAAAGAAAAATAGAAAATAAATCCTTTTCATTGATTGAAAGACTCAAAAAAGTTAAAATGTCAATTCTCAATGGGTTGATTCATGGAATAATGGAAATCAGAATCCTTATAGTTTGTTTTTCGTCTGTCTGGGGAATATAACCAGCTGATTCACAAATATATTTGAGGCACAAAGAGCCAGATTTGGTAGAAACTTATCAAATCATAGGGACTTGGCCTTCTCAGAAATTAAGACTCAGTATAAAACTCCAGTAATTAAGCCAATATGGCTTTGTGCAGGGTTACACAAATTGGCCGGTGAAACAGCATAATGAATCCAGAAACAAAGCCTCACATATTTGAAATCAATATGAGAGAACCAGCATGGATTTTCTCTCTCTCTCTCTCTCTCTTAAACTAACTAGCATGGAACAATTGATAATTCACATAGAAAACCTCATCTCATATAAAAAAATCATTCCACATAGATTAAAGACTTAACCATGAAGAGAAAAAATGTTTTAAAAATTAGAAGATGATTTGGACAATATATTTTTGAGGTCATAAATATGGGCAGATTTCTTTAAAAAATGATATTAAAACCCCATTAAGGAAATCATTAAGAATAGATTCTACCACATTTGATCTTAGGTACTCTTTTTATCAAAATACCTCAGAAAGAAAGAAAAAAAGATAAGCAACAACTTAGAAAAAAATACTGATGATGCATAGAAATAAAGATATCATATATTTATAAATACTTTTACCTATCTCTAGAAAAAAATAAAAATGACAAAGTGAAAAATATAAAAACGTGAAGCTTAGATTGGAATAGCCAAAAAATTGTGAAAATGTGTTTAGTATCTTTATTGATCAGAAATAGACCAACTGTAACATAGATAATAAAAACATTTGATCCTACCTATTTGGGAAATATTACGAAGTCTGAGAATGTGGAAATATGCAGCCACCAGACCACTTATCCACTACTGATGAGAGTTTAGTTTACTGCAGGGTCTCCGGAAAACATTTTGTTCTTGCCTCCTTAGTTGAAGATGCTCTCAATCTATGACCCAACCATTCTGTTCCCGTGCCCATGTGAGTGTGCCATGTCCGTGTATACCAGGAACATTTGTGGTAGCATCATTTGTATTAAAAAAATATCCCGGAAAAAAACTCAGCAGTCCACGCATAGTAGAATGAATGGATAAATAAATTGTGGTGTATATTCCTATAGAAAATACTACTCAGCAATAAAAAGAACATTCTAGAATGTGTTGAGCAGTAAAAGTAAATCCTGGACAAATACATATAGTGTGATTTTATTTATATAAGTTCAAAATATGTATAACTAAAACATGGATAGGAGTATAATTTTATGGTGGTAAAATTATAATGAAAAGTAAGAGAATGATAAAAAACAATATTCACGAGAGTAGTTACTGCTAATGGGAGCAGGAGTGGCTGGGATCAGAGCCAGAGAGAAAAAGGATGATGATGTTCTTTTTTGTAAAATGGGTTGTGGGTGAAGGAGTTTTAGTTGTATCTCTTTCTTTCTTTGTATTTACATTTATTTTATAAATGGTCTCTGTATACGGTTAGAATGAATAGGGATGTCGTGCAGTGATTCATCTCAAGTAGATGTTCTGGGTTGTTGAGATATTACAGCATAGTAATAGAACAGTGACATGTCAACCTGGAAATCGGTCTCAGGAGTTTGGATTTGAAATGACATTCAATAGGAGATTTCATGGATTCCAGATCAGAAAGTGTTGCCATGAAAATTGTGGTTAAGAATCATGGAACTGTATTTTAACTGAAATAAGACTAGAAATATAAGGGGTGTGTGTGTGTGTATGAGAGAGAGACGGAAAGAGAGAGATTAAATATCTGTTGTGGAAGACAAGGCGTTAGGGTGATCCCTACCCTAAATTCTAGTGGTTGCTATGGAGACGGAAAGGAAGAGGCAGCAGCCAGACCTATTGCAGAGAAAGAAATGACACAATTTAGTATAAGATTCTGCAATTAAGGGATTTTTAAAAATATTTTTTCTCGTTATCGAAGCAGACCAAGTGAAGACATGAACAATGTAAGGATAATTCTGATCAGAATATGGGGTATTGTAGTTAAGAGATGGGAGTTGGATCTGAGCTCTGTAGTGGGTAATTGCTCTATTTTTCTACTGCTGTAGAAAAGAGCAAAATAAATTGGGTTTCTTATGCATCATTTCCACTCTCTCCTGAAATTACTGTATAACCTGACAGCTTTCTGTAACCATCTCTATGTTGAATAGGACCACCACCCATTCCTTAGGAGTTTATAAATCAGTGACCATTTAAAGCTTCCTACAACCCTTAACAACTGACACTTCTCTTAAACTGTAGACAATTGATTCTTCTTATATATGGATAGAAACTTTGTGATCTGAGTTTCAGAATTTATATCTCTCAGTCTCCTGGTATTATTCCTTACATACAGAAACTTTTACATACAATGCTCAGTTTTCTATTTTCCACAACATTGCAGTTGAGTTTGCTAGGGAAGAGTGAAAGAAAAACAAACAAACAGAATGCACCATTTTTAAATACGTGAAAAACCATTTAACTAAATGTGTTTTCAAGAAGTGACATAGGGATTCTGTCAGTGAATTATTCAACAAATCTTTCTTAAGCTCTTTCCATGTGCTAGCCACGTTAGAGTGATTTGGGACATGACAGTGAATAGAAACAAAGACTGTCCTCAAGAAACGTACATCCTATGGACCTGGCAGCGGTGGGTCTGGAAAGGATGGAGCCTAATTTCTTGCCTTCATTATCCACCTATCAGTAAAATTAAAATGCTAATATAAATATTCCTATTTTTGCTCATTAATACTACCCACTCTTCAGAGCCCAGATTAGCTTTCTCAACGTAGCATTCCTAACCTGTGCTGATTTTTCTTTTCTCGGATTTTTAAACAATTTTAAACAACAGGTATCATCTACATGTCATAAATTTTACATGTTTTAAGTACACAGTTAAGGATTTGTTTATTTATTTAATTTTTTTAGAAGCAGGGTCTTTCTATGTTGCCTAGGCTAGTCTCGAACTCCTAGGCTCAAGCAATCTTCCTGCCTCAGCCTCCAGAGAAGCTGAGGCTACAGGAATGTAGTATGGAGGCAAGCCAATAATATTTTAGTGCTTTTTTATTAGCCTATCATCATCATAATCTAATATTAAAACATTTCCATCATCACAAAAATATTTCTTGTGCTCATTTGTAGCTACTCTGTTCACACCACCAGGCTTCAGGCAACTACCAGTCTACTTTCTGCCTTTCTAAATTTACATTTCTAGCCATTTCATAAAAGTGGAATTATATAATATATCAATTTTTCCTTATGGCTTCTTTCACTTTGCATGTTTTTGAGGTTCATCTATGTTGTAGTGTGTATCAGTAATGTGTTTCTTTTTATTGCTGAATAGTATTTCATTATATGGATATGACATATTGTTTATCCATTCATCAAATGATGGCCATTTGGATGGTTTCCACATTTTGGCCATTATAAACAGTGCTGCTGTACTATTTGGGAAGAGTGTGTTGATGGTTATATGTAATTAATTAAGGATCCTTAAAAATGAAAAAGATGAAGTGGGTGTGGTTGTTAATGCCTATAATCCCAGCTCTTTGGGAGGCTAAGGTGGGAGGATCCCTTGAGCCCAGGAGTTCCAGACCAGCCTGAGCAACATACAGGCCTCATCTCCACAAAAATATAGGAAAATTAGCCCTCATGGTGGTGCTCACCTGTAGTCCCAGCTACTTGGGAGGCTGAGGCAGGAGGATTGCTTGAGCCAAGCAGTTTGAGGTTGCAGTGAGCTATGATGATGCCACTGTACTCTAGCCTGAGCAACAGAGTGAGACCCTTTCTCAAAAAAAAAAAGAAAGAAAGTTATCTTTCTATCATATTCTTTCTTCTCTTCATTGCCTTGTCGATGTCTCAAGAATGCATATTATTAGTGACTAATTTATTGGTTGATAGGCTGAAGAATGAAAAAAATGAATGAAAGCAATAATACAATTTCTACATGCTATTAAAATAATCTAAGAAATGACAGACTTAGGGATGAAATCTTCTATAAATGATTTAATGAAAACCAATAAGCATTACTAATGTGCTAGGTTTCCCCATTTCCATAGTTTGCTCAGTTTCTTCAGGACAACTGCTTTAAGATAAACCCTGGCTTTGGACAAGTCTGATTTGGGAGAAGTAGGGCAGGAAAAGCAGGGTATGGTAGCATGTGCTAGATTCTTTTACTAATGTGTAAACCGAACTAAGGAGATCAATTTGTTCAGTTGAGAGTGCAACTTTGAATTTTAAAGGTTTAATTAAGTTTGAGGGTTTTGCTCTCATTCGTCGGAGTATGTGAATGACTGGAATGAAATGGGCTGAATTGGGTGTCCTTCCTTAGTGTGAATTCATTAGGAGCTCATGGACTGAAAGGCAGTGTTATTTCTCTGTAATCCTAAGTGGATTAATGGGGTACTCTACAGGAAATGGGAATCAATTAGATCTCTTTACAGACGGAACCGGAGTTGGAGGAGATGCAATATGTGAGCTCAGTAGCATGCATTCATGATAATGGTGCCAGACTGCAAGCAATTTGCCAAGCACATTCAAACAAAATGTAAGGCACTCAAAAGCTCCCCACGCTAGCGTGTAAACAGAGTGAGAAGTCAAAATAGATAAAGCTCTTTGACATGAGAAGACGATTCCAAGGATGGGAAGAGGAGAAATAATTTGATAAGCAAATAATCAGAGGTTCTACGTGAAATACACAGCATTTCTTCCTATCTGCCGCCCCCTTCCCCCCCAAAAAGTTAATTCAAATACTTGCATAAAATTACAGAAGTTGTTAAGACATACAGGAAAAATCAAGAGCGGCAACAGAGGAAAATTGTTTGTCCCTTTGTTCAGCTTATCTCTACACGTGTGGCTGTCTGTACAACCAAAGTTAAAATATTTCAATAGTAGCCAACATGTGTTGAGTACTTTTTAAGTGCTTGTCTCTATTTTAATTGGTTCACATGAATTACTGTATTGAAACTTTGACACAAATCAAATGAGTTAGGTGTCATATTTCCCATTTTATGGATGAAACTGAGATGCATTAAGTAACAGGTTCAAGGTCATGTAAAGAGAGATGAAGCCAGGACTCAGCCCCAAGCAGCTGACTCCAGAGTTCATGTGTATGATGCTGTACAGTGGTGCCTATACTTTGATCATTCAGGTAAACATCCACTAGGTCAGCAGAAAGGTGCTGTACTTCTTTGTTGAAAATACCTTAGTAATACAGTAGCAGAAGCATATGGAGTTGGGAGAATATAGGGAAAAATTCGATTTATTCCTTGAGTGCCAGAGGAAGATAATCTGGAATGTTATACAACTTAGTAGTGGTTAAGACATTAGTGCCTGTTTCATTGAAGTGATTAGTTAACATGAATTGTATTTAGTTAAATTACCCTGATGCCTTTTCATGACTACTCGTCACTATTAAGCATGTTAGCTTGATAGAATTATACAGCTTAGGTTTTATAATATTCCTATGCCTAAGAAACTTTTAAGCTAGTGAGGCTTTTGAGGAACCCAAAGAGATGAATTCAAAGGACTTCAGGATGACCAAAAAAAAAAAAAGTAACAAAAGGTGCAGAAAGGTAAGGATATTGGTCTGAAGCCAGTCAGTTTCAGTGCCTGGGCTAGAACCCAGTTTACCCTACAGGATATCCCAGAAACATAAATCTGTTTTCAGAAGTCTTCTCTATTTCAGGTATAAAGATGGTATTTTCCTGTATATTACTTTGAAAGAATTGGGATGATGAGTGTTCAAAATTCATTGACAAAAACTGAAGCTGTAGAGCTCCTGCAGATCTTGTATTTGCAGGTTTGCTGTGTCTTGATAGTTCTCATAAGACTGGTGTGCAGCTAACTTGTCTCTAGGAAAGTTTTTCCATGCTAAGTTTTAACTGGGGAGGTTTTCAAGAACCGAGATATGAATATATTTGAGTGCCTTATGGCCTTGGAGTTGTTACTAGAAATCTTTCTACTACACCGAGTAATAAATGGGAAAGTCCATTGGAGAAGAGCAAAGAGATGGGTGCTGTGATATGCTTGATTTGCTGATGCAAATAGACTGATAGTGACATGATGTAGAAGGGAAATTGGTTTCATCTAGACTTGGTTATAATGGGATTTCCAAATATTCTTCAAGTTTTGCTTAGGTAGCTACCGATGTACCAGTGATTCCCATCCTTTGCAGAGAGGCCATTCGGGTTCAAGTCCAGTCTTGATGAAACACAGTTAAGTGATTTTGGTTTTGGTGTTGATGGAGTACCCACATGAAATATGTTGGCAAGCTAAAGGAGTACAGATGCCTCACATACACAAAAAATTACTGTGTATCATTTCTTTTTTAAAGTATTGCATCTGTCCAAACTCAACAATGCTAATGTTTATCACCAGATAAACACAGTTAGTAAATGCCATTGGCTGGAGTTATTTTTAAATGGAGCCATTTCTTTATTTGAATTGAGGTGAACTTCATGCCTACTACTGTGTTATAGTAATTAAATTTCAAATTTATCTGTGAACGTCAAAATTTTCACTTTCTAGTTTGGCATCAGCCTCACTAAATAGCTTCAAAGTCAAAAAATAAGACCTAAAAAAATCCCGACAAATTAATATCCTTTACAATATCTTCTAAGACCTAATATATCTTCTACGACCTTAAATTAATTAATGCATAAATATTCAAGCCTGTTTCCCAATGTTAGTTTCATCTTTAGTTAAAAGCTGTTCTGAAGATTTACGGCATGTAATAAAGGGTTTGGTAGACTTATAAATTTTCTTTTCTTTACTTTTTTATTATTAATGCTTTGGAAACCGAGTTGAATAACATATTTACATTTTCAGCATTAGAATTTTATAATCTAGATTTAATAAATGCCGGGTTGATAGTGCTTCAGTGAAAGTACTATCTGTTTGTATCACTACATTTTTTGATAGCTTGAGGGAGCAGCTCTCCAATTAGGGGTTTATGCAACTTATTAATTAGCTACTTTACGATAGATATTATCCACTGAACTGTGTGTTTATATTAGGCGCTGTAAAGTTTGCTTGTTTTAGAAGAGGATTACATGTCCTTTCCATTTTCTAATCTGTTTCCCTTCCTCTATTGCCCCTTGTATCTGAGTATAAATAGATTCAACAACTACTACACAACACCGCTAATTTCAATTCCAATGTAAACTGGGCTTCAGTTATAGCGAATAATACTAAACAAGTAATTCGAATTTGGAGTTTTGGGCACATAATAGTTTTGTAGGTTATGACATCTTATTTGCATAAGGTGTACTTTCTGCAAAATGACTTGCATAACATTTGCTCTCAATTAAAGCCAAGACATTACCAAATAGATAGCTGGCATGATATTTTATCTACAAGATCTTAACACAGTGAATATACTCAACATACTTTCCTGTCTTTTGATGGAAGTTTCATGCTACTTATAGCAAAAATGTGTCATTTCAAATACATTTCCAATGTTTTTCCGGGAGAAATCTGATAGAGTGAGTTGACCAGGAGAGACTCCACTGAAGGACTGTCACATGGCTAAATGTGTTAAAAGAACTGAAGTCTGCCTTCTGAAATTGCAAAGACACTGCCCCCTGCAATGTTGAGCTTTGAAAGGTCCTTGAATTTGGACAAAAAGCAATTCATTGTAAACAGCTGGTGCATTGATAAGAGAAATGTCAGCAAATTCCCCCAACCACTAAAGAGATGGATGGGGGTTGAGGGGACGTAGGACAAATATATAGGGAATGCACAAAAATGCACAAAGCTTCTCAAGAGGAAATTTTTCAGTAAATGAGTACATCTTTAGACTTCTAAGAATAATGATAATCTGCTGTGAATCATAATTTTATGAATGAAATATATAATTCAGAAATTAGGATACTCCCTATAAATTCCATGAGATAAGGACTGTTATAAATGCCTTCTTAAGGTTCTTCTCCTCCATAAGAGCCTGTGTAATTCCGTAATGCAAATTCCGCCAACAAAGTTGAAAGGCACCAATATGATGTTTGGGCAGAATACATTTTGAATATCCTTATACATATAAGTACTTTCATAAAAATATTTTATGAAATATTGGATTTCAAATTCTGCAGAGTTCTGACTTGTATCCTTATTTTAACTGCATTGCACTTTTAGGAAATTGACTCCAATGCAGGGTGGAAACAATACATTGAAATACCGGCAAGTCTCATTTCCTACATCAATTCCATTTCATTTAAAACTTCACTTACTGGGAGTACTTCCAATGTGGAAGGCTCTCTTTGCAATTAAAAGTGGTCATGTTTGGCTTTCTATTGCATTCTTACCATTTTCCCCATGTGGGCTTTGAATATTTTATTATGCGGTTAATGTTCTGAATGGAATATTTCCCAATCGCATTCAAGGCCTCCCCAATAGAGCAAGAGATAGAGAATATGTAATTGCCTAAAAAAAAAAAATCAGTGTTTAGAGAAAAATATTTCATATCTATAAAAACTAAAATGAGCAAATCCTGTGACTCAGGGTTTACACCTCTGGTCGGAGAAATACGCACAAGCATAGTCTTGCCTTTTTGATGTCACATAGTAAAAATATTTTTGTCTAGGGTTTCAAAATGCAGAAATATTTTTAAAGTTGTGTGAGGATGCACTCCAGATTCTCAACAGTATTTACTTCTGCAGGGGAAATGGGAGAACCAGGATCTGGAGTTTTGAATTTATTAAAAATGCTCAATATTCGAAAAAGAAGAATGTATGAAGGTAGTTGTGACATTGAAAACTAATTGTAAAATAATGTCTTAAAATGATTTGTTTTATACCAGGTGTTCCAAAATTCCCAAAAGAAAAGATTGACCCTCTTGAAGTAGAGGAAGGAGACCCAATTGTCTTACCATGCAACCCCCCACAAGGTCTTCCACCTTTACACATTTATTGGATGAACATTGGTAAGTAACACTCTGTTCCATCAAAAATGGGGCATTTTAGTTTCATCCATCATATAGATAACAAAATATTAATATAAGGTTATGAATGTGGAATCAAATAGGTTTTAAAAATTACATTCATTTAAAGTCTGTCCCTAGTCATAAATATGCACTGAACTGTGTATGTGAAAACACTGGAAAACCACTAACTCTATCTCTTGATTTTATCATATTTGAAAAAAGGAGAGTCTACTGATATGATAAAGTATGTCTATAAAGAAAATATTTTCTATATTCCAAACAATGTACTTACTTTTGGAATGTAGTCCATGTTTAAGTTGAGGATGGAGTGTGTTTGTGTTGCGAGCTTAATATTTCTATTTTAGTAATGTTCTACCTGCAAGGACACACTAAGAAATTAGTATTAACCTTTGAGCTTAATTTTCCAAAAATTTTTGCTGACTCTTTATTTGAAACTCCAGCTTCTTATACAGTCCACTTCTAACATCTGCCTTAACAGTGCTGCCTAAATATTTTTTTCACTGTGACCTACTCAGAAACATGCTATTTTTACAGCACTCAGAAGAAAGCAAATGAAGCTACTCTGGGCTGCAGCCCAATGTTCCAGACTCCAAGTCCCTTGGAAACTTCCAGGCTGCATTCAGGACAGGGAGATTAATATCACAGACACAACTTTTGAGGAGCTCTGTTTTAAAAAAATATGATTCTATGAAAAGTCAAAATCAGGTCATTATCTGAATTGACCAGTTTTCAGTAAAGTCAATACAGAAGTAGAGATACTGGTGGTAAAGAGTTTACCACTGTGTGCCCACCTGCAGGCTTCTTTGGTTAATGGTAAAAAGTATGCTCCCAGGGTTTTTGTTTGGTTTTTTTTTTTTTTTTTTTTTTGCTCATCTATTGCTCCTGTAGTAAGATCAGACTTGAGAGGAATGAGAAGAACAGACATGAAAAATCAAATCAAATGAAATAATGCTAGCATTTTAGGAAGCTGAGGTGGGAGGATCACTTGAGTTCAGGAGTTCAAGATCAGCCTGAGCAAGAGTGAGACCCCATCTCTGCTGAAAATAGAAAAATTAGCTGGGCATGGTCATGCACACTTATAGTCCCAACTACTTGGGAGGCTGAGGCAGGAGGATCGCTTGAGCCCAGGAGTTTGAGTTTGCAGTGAGCTATGATGACACCACAGTACTCTAGCCTGTGTGACAGACAAAGACCTTGTCTAAAAAATAAAATAAAATAAAATAAAGAAATAATATAAAAGGAAGTAAAACAAAAAAGGGAGATGGGGCAACGTAAAGGACAATTGCCCTTTTCAATGACAAGCTATTTCTTTACAGAATTAGAACATATCAAGCAAGATGAAAGAGTATACATGAGCCAAAAGGGAGATCTATACTTCGCAAATGTGGAAGAAAAAGACAGTCGGAATGATTACTGTTGCTTTGCTGCATTTCCCAAATTGAGGACTATCGTACAGAAAATGCCAATGAAACTAACAGTTAACAGTTGTAAGTCCAAATAATTTATCGTTCCATCGTGTACACTGAATGCCAATGTGTCTATAATTTCATTCTGGCTGAAGTCATTTAAAGCTGAGCTGGTATTTTCTGCCATTGTTTAGTTCAACTCTAGAGACTTCATCCAGATGAAAGAGACATCTGCAGCTGCAGATCCACAGTAGCTCTGTCTCTTGCAGCCAGAAAATCAAATCTCAATTCGCACAGCAAATATATTTCATTTGATGTCTGCAGGGTCCAGTCATTTTCAGTGGGTGAAATATATAATGAAATTCCAAGGTTTTCTAAACAAGTCTTCAGCTTTGATTCACTGTGATCTTGGAGAAATCAGCAGACTGGAAATGGGGGAGAAATTAACAGAGTCAAAAATGAATCAATATTATAATTTTTATGATATCAAGCTTTTTTTTTTTTTTTGTCCTTTCCAAATTGGCAAAGTTATTTGCATAGCTCTTCTTCCCTACTTGGTTCTGCAGATGCCAGTCTGGGTTCCCAAATGGGAAAAGTAATTAATGGGAGGATGAACCATAAGATTCAAAGGGAAGAGATAATTCCCAGCAGTTCACTGACTAAATAATTGGCCCTGGTATAGTTGAATATTGGCATTACCATTTCATTGTCTAATTTGGTCCATGATTTTTTCATTTTTATGTGTGGATCCACCATGCCTGGGCTTCACTACAACATTCACTGTAACATTGGCTGTGATTCTCTTTAATGGAGCTGTAACTTGAATTCCCTCCACTTGGATTCATTTGTGGTGATTCAAGATTAAACTCATTCTTCAATTTTTTTCTATATAAAACTGCTTCTCCAAGTCGATGTTCTAGTGAAGCATGGTTCTACCTCATATTGTAATTTTCTAAGAGAAAAATATGACTTTATTCTTTATTGATATCAGCATCTACCATTACATTTGTGGTTTTTTCCTTCCATTTTTTTTTCATTTCAGTAAAGCATGCTAATGACTCAAGTTCATCCACAGAAATTGGTTCCAAGGGTAAGTTGAACACCTGTAGAGTGTTGGCATTTCTTTTCACCTTAAGTGACTCATTGTCATCTTAGAATTTAAATTTTTCCTTTAATGCCTTCATGAGTTTATTAAAAGACTAATATTTCTGTTAAAGAATACCCCTTAGCATAGAGGGTCCTATTGCCCTCCTTCCCTCTTAAATATATGCAAGAGGAGTGATATTTGTAAATATATAACTATACAAATATAATGAAATATTTATATATAATATAATTAACATATAAAGGATAGAAATAGATATTTAATGGAATAATTATTTTGGGTCTTCCAGAATTTCTGTTATGGTATTTAAGGTTGAAAGTTTTACACAAAGAAAAAAAAATAAATGATTAAGTAAAATAACCAAAATAAATGGTTAACCAAAAAAATAATGGTTAAGAGAAGTAGAGAAAGCACTGAGTTTAATAAAGTTAAATGGAAATTTTTCTAGCAAAACTTCTTGGAATATTTCATATGCAACTGTGCATTACTACTCTGATAAAGAATATAGTTTATAGCATTTTCCAAGTTCATTTGAGTATGGAAACTTTTATTTAATTTTTTTTTCCATAGAATGTATACCAGAACTTGTGTTCTATGGAAGATGCTTGAGTAAATCTGAATTATATAGGCTAGTAGGCTAGTCTTCTGTAATGAGAATAGTCATTTCCATGAATGCAACAAATATTCTTTATGTCATGTGGGCCAGTGACTTAACTTGCATATTTCATACACTGGCAACATTAGCAGAGGTAGATGAGACCTTCTCTTAGAGAACTCTCAGTTTTAAGATAGACTAATTCATCCCCAAAATAATTTTCTTTGAGATAAATAACTTAAACATAGATATTGTTGTATATTCACAGCACTCAATAAAAATCATTGCACATAGTACATACTCAACAATTATTTTTCATTAAATAAACCTTTATAAGGAGGTATATAGCCAGGTGGATGCTGCTTGAAATACCTTTCATACTTCTCTTCTGACAGTAGAATGTCAGCTATTTATTTTCTTTCCACATCATGTCAAATCACATTGACGTTGGATGAGAAAAACAATTTATGTTAACATTTAAAAATGAAGTCAAAATTTGCAGTGAAATGGAAGTCTCCTACTTTGCT
Source organism: Cheirogaleus major (assembly GCA_963574435.1). Taxonomy (NCBI): domain Eukaryota; kingdom Metazoa; phylum Chordata; class Mammalia; order Primates; family Cheirogaleidae; genus Cheirogaleus; species Cheirogaleus major. The sequence goes on along the minus strand of CAUYPO010021037.1, from coordinate 30,523 downwards.
ATTGTATTTGGAGAGTATTCTTAACAAAGTAAGAAATCGGACATTTCAATTTGTTGTTAGTGAGAATGCTTGTTAATCATTTCTTAATGTTTCTCTTTGAGGGCCTGAGACTGTAAGTAGAGTTGCCTAAAGTGCTTGATAAATTCATAGATGTCCGGTGTCTACCACAGGCTTTCTCAATCAGAATTTCTGGGTACAGGGCCTGGGAAGCTGTGTTTTTAATAGGAATCTCATCACATACTTAGGCAGATTAAATTAAAGCAACACATACAGCCATCAGACATGGCCAGGTATGATTAAAGCATAGACTATAAAATCATAGACATCATCAAGAAATTATTTATCTTGAATAATGTTTGAACTTCTGAATTAGAAGATGTGGTTTAAATTATAACCTTCATAAAACTTGGTGCTTCATAAAACTTAGGAAACACATCTGAGGGACAACCCATGCTTCATGGTAAGAAAAGAGTCTATTTAAATGGAAATATATTGAAATATGTATATATACATGTATGTGTGTATATATATACATACATAGACACACACACATGCATATGTCTTAAGAAAGATTTAGTGCCACAGAATTTTATCTTAGTTTGCAAAAAAAGTCTGACTTTTCTCTTCTATTTTGTAGCAAATTCAATCAAGCAAAGGAAACCCAGACTGCTGTTGCCTCCTACCGAGAGTGACAGTGGCAGTCAGTCTTCAGTTACCATTCTCAAAGGGGACACCCTGTTGCTTGAATGTTTTGCTGAAGGCCTGTAAGTAACCTGACTCCTGCTCCTGACTTTGTCCATTCAGTTTGGTAAAGAATTAGACACCAATTAAGAATGTGCTTGCATATACACTTTCCAGTTATTTCCTTTTTTTTTCCCCTTTTATTTCATCATATAATGGGGGTACAAATATTGTTAGGGTTACATACATTGTCCTTTTTTATGATATAAAACCTATTACTTTATTTCTGAAGAAAGTAATTTGTACTTCACTTTACAGACTTTAGGCAGTAACTGAGATTGACATAAAATTAGATGTCTCTGTCAATTTGTGATATTGTGAATGGAGGGGACAATGACAGCACTCATTGCTTAGCCTTAGCTAAGTCTAATGTCATCCTTAAAGCATGAGGTTGTTAACAGTCAGCCCATTGCTATTGGTACCTGGTTTCTCTCTCTCTCTGCTGTATTATCTTGTCCTACTCCCATTTACAATACTACTAGCTCTTCTCCCTTTCCAAGTTCCAAGGAGCACAATTTAACTTATATTTTACCCTGCTATTCTTTGTGTACACAGAAGTCTGGACCATATAATTTAAGAGAGTTTCATATCAAAACCTAATTAACTGAACTGTCTTCACGCTTGAAAAAGCAATGCACTTTTTCAAATCTTCCAAGAAAGCTATAAGGGACCTTACTTGGTCACCTCTTGAAATTATTACATATATTAAGTACTGTAAGTCCGTGTAAACAGGGACCATCGTATTTAATATTTGGTTGTACAAGATCTCCTGTTTTTACCACTATGGTTCCTCCCTAACATTGGGAATACCATGGGAAAATGCATTCCATTTCCACGGCACCAAATTGACTGATTTGAACCATTTGTAAGTTAAGGGCTTTTGGGAGTCACGTTAGTAGACTAGGATTTGAAATTTTAGCAATCATATTCATTTATAGCTCAGTGTATTTTCTGACTTTCTAGTTTTAAATTAGATCATGAAGAAAAGGAGTAGATTTTAATCATTTTACATCCTCTAAGCCTTGTCAATTTCTCTCTCCATCCAGCAAAAATGCCCAGGTTACTTTTCTGTCATAAATGGCCAATGTGTATTGACATAAATTAGTTAGATGTGCCATGACATGGCCTCTATTCAGGACGTTTTGGTCTCTGTATTATTGAATGAAAGCCTCATGTTCATTTTGAATCATGATGGTAACCACCTGGTCTACTGGTCACATTCATACGTGTTTACAGTGGTACAAATTAAATTCTTTCAGGGTTCATCACTATTTTGGGTTGATTGTTTGGGCAGGGCAAACCTTTCAGTAATTCTTTTTTCTTATTTCCCACGAATGCCGTCATTTACTTCTTGAATTGGCTGGCAACTGCACAGACTGTCCTCAAAATAATAGAAACACTCTCATGTGCTTTTTAGAAAATGAATTGTCATGAAACAGTATATAAAAACAAAGTGGCCATAATAACTTACTGTCCTTGGAACATGACAATTCCTGATGCACTGTCATCAGAGTTTTCACCTGAAGTGTTTTCTTCTAACTTGTTTTGGGTTTGTGTTGGGTAATCCTATCAGATTTGGTCCTCTTTCAGGTGAAGATGATATATTTTTAAAAGTTGTTTAGAGTATATTAAAACACTTGTTCTAAGAGGCTTCTAAACCATAAACCTCCTCTAGTAACAAAAATAGTTATAGCTAAGACATTATAGGGGTCAAGGCCTTTGGTTCCCTGAAGGTTCACTGAAAAATCACTGACATGAGGCAGATTGATTAATAGGAGAAAAGGCACACAATTTATTTAATGTGTATACCCTGGAACCTTCAGAATGAAGATCCAAAGAAATTGTCCATTTTTATGCTTAGGTTCAACAAAGTATAGATAGCAGTGTGGAAATCTGATTGGACAAAAAGGGCATTATCTAATACTAACAGACTAAGTGGGTAAACCCAGCAAGGCCTGTATGTCTACATTCTTCTTGGCCTCTCTGAGCTTGCTTTCCTTCCTTCTGGGTGTGGGACAAGACCTTCTCTGGAATGGGGGTCTTATGACTTACAGTCAAACAAGATAGATCAGATAATTTCTTTATGTTCACCTTTTACACAGAATATTTTTAGATTTTATGGCTGGCTTTCAAAAAAAAGAGTTCTGGTTTCTATGACTTGCCTTGGAGAAAAGGAATTCTAGTTTCTATGGATAGCCTCAGAGGAGAATGGGACTGAGATAGAAGGGCAGGAGAAGGTCAGAGAAAAACTTCAGCTTCTGAGGCTGCTTCTAAGGAATATTGGAATACTGTTTTCTGAGCCCAATACATCGTGCTACCATTTTTTGTCAAGCACTATGCTTTGCACTTTATATTAGGAGAGGAAGGTGTTTATTCCTCAGAAGAATAAACAGTAATAGTATTATTCCTCAGGAGAAGTGCAAGCAAGGAATCCTACCTTCGGTGAAAAGATTGCATTTGTACGCCAATTCACATTCACTCATGACCTGCGAAATAGCCATAGCCGCAGACTCATCTGCACTGCATAAATTGTTTTGTTTTGTTGCGTGAATTCATGAGTTTCAGCTAGGTATGATTCTATTGCAAGATACTACTTTATAAACAAAGAAGTATATAAAAAAATGTTGGCCAGACAAGGACCTGAACAAAAATTTGAGATTATGATATAGTGTATGTTGGTATATAAAAAGAGATTAAAGAATATATTTTTCCTCAAGATGTCTTTGCTCAAATACTGTTAGTAAATGCTCCTTAAATTTAGAAGAAAAAAAAATAAAAGAAGAGAGAAAAATTGTCGAGAATGTAGCTGAAAATTCTTGCCATGGTATAGACTTATCCTGAGATAAATTATATCTCATGTTCACCTAATACTTGCAGATAATCATTTTATTTTATTCTTTCGGGTAAAAGGTATTAGGAAGTTAGACTAGTTTTTCAAAGACTACGGGGAAAAAAGACATCTTGCAGAAAGTGAGATGCTTGCACTATTAAAGAATGGACTCATGAAAAACTGCTGTTTTGGGGGAACTGAGGTCCAGAGCAGCCCATAACTTGGCAAATTGCCATTTTGACAGATGGAGTGAAAAACAAGCAGTTAGGAGACCTGGGTTATGCATCCTGTTAGGTGGCGCACTCAGGAAGCCAGGAGCTAATACACCCTCACAGCTGCATGTCTGAGTATCATTCCTGTTTTCTACGGAAGCTTGTCATGTGCTCTATGCCTGGTAAAATATAAGATCACTATTCCAGATCTGTAAGGCAGATTAGTATTTCAGACCTTAAAAGGAGGGGGAAAAGAGTAGATATGGGTAGATTCTAGGGTCTTCATCTTTACCACCAATATTCAATATTTTTGCATGATAACTGAATCATTTTAATCATTCACTACCAATACAAGTAATTTGAGAACATTGACACAAACAATTTGAGGTAATTGCTCAATTATTAACTAGAAATCAATGGGTCATTTGACTATAAGCATATATTCTAAGAATATGCAGTTGGGAAGGACAGAGATTAAAAAGCGCAAAATAACAAACACGGATAAAGGAACAAGTTTAGAGTAGATGCATTTAAGTTCTAATATGTCATTATTTCAGTGGCCTTAAGCAAATTAATTTCTTGGTGCTTCAGATTCCTTTTGGGTAAACTAATGATAACAATGCCCACTTTTAGAATATACTCAATAACTTAGAGCTATTAATGATAAAAAGAAATATGGACAGGAAAAAAGAAGAATCATTAAATTAGCAAAATTTTCTTCTATTCACCTATATAGCCCTATTTGGGAGGAGGGAAAAAATTATCTGTCAGTTAGAATCTACCGTTAATGATTTTTACATAATTTTTAAATCAAATAAGTCACATAGGGTACTACTTTTCCACTTATCTGGTTTTCACCAAAAGGGATTTTTCTTAATCCCAGCTGGTGTGATTCCAGGGTCCTATTTTCCTCCCTACTATGGTTGAAAACATTATCATGTTGGTGTGTGACAAGTTATGACTCTGGATTTTGTTTTATTTTTGCTGTTCAGTTTGTTTGTTTTGATTGGGTGAGCTAATATTTCAAAAACACTAAGCGAGGGAGATTTGGTTTATTCCTCTTTTCTTCTATTTCCCACAAGGATGAGAAAGCAACTTGGGTAGCAGTGTGTGTGCCAAGACTTCAACTTGCCCTAGAATGGGCTGTTCATCAGTTTAACCAACATGTTTGTTTTTCAAACCTGAGCCACATCCTCCCATATCAGCTGATATCAGCTTCACATGATTAAAGAGAAAATCATTGCTTCTCTCTGCTAACTGTTGGATCCTACTTTACTGTATTTTTCAAACACACACAGAAGAGGGCTATTATCTCTAGCTTCTGCAAACTCCCTACAGGGAGATTTTCATACTTGAAAAATACATTGTAGTTTTATTTCTATGGGCTCAAATTATTTATCCTTTATCCAGCCACATCTAGCTAGCACTTATTCCCCTTCGTAGAGGACAGAGACAATTTCTGAGGTAGTAGACTATTAAAGGAACATTCAGTGAAAGAACTTGTTCTAACGCCAGTGTTCACCATTGATGGAGATATGCAGGTCTATCCACTGGTAAGGTTGATGTGATTCAGTGGAATCTGAGCACATATGTAAAAGCAACTTGGTAAAGGATGTGTCCTGAGGGTTTGTTTATATTTTCCACTTAAAAAGTGTATTTTTTTGTCTGTTTGTTTGTTTATTTTGCAGACCAACTCCACAGATTGATTGGGAAAAAATGGGTGGCGACTTACCAAAAGGAAGAGAAAAAAAAGAAAATCATGACAAGACTTTGAAGATAGAGAATGTATCCTACGAGGACAGAGGAAATTATCGCTGTACAGCCAGCAATTTCTTGGGAACAGCCACTCATGATTTTAATGTTATAGTGCAAGGTACATTCCCCATGTTGGTTTATTCTTTTACCTTAGAAAAAAGTAAATGCATACATAGAGTGGGCCTTTGAGTCTAAATCATATATATTAAAACAGATCAACAGTTTCAACTTTTAATTGTAGTGTGGACAATTATATTACACTTCAATTAAGCAAGTTTGTCATTTACCTCCCAAAAACATGTGAAAGAGACAAATGTTAAGAAGGGATCTCATGATGGAGATTAGACACAGACAATTCATATAATTTGTTCAAATAGTTATTAAGCCTAGTTTCCTATAGCATCATATTATGAGAAATGATTTTATTATAGTACATATATGACACTGCATAATATCACATCATAAAAGAAGCAGTAAGGGATTACAATGGAAGAAAGAATTGAAATGGGCCTGGAAGAAAACTTGGACTTTGCTTCTTAATCCTGTAATGAACTTGTTGTGTCCTTGGTCACTTTATTTCACATTTCTCTACCTCAGTTTCTTCTTCAAAGAAGTACGACAGGCAGACAAATCATTGTCTTAACTCTTTTGAGATAGCTTTTTTTGGGTTCAGATGATATTCAATATGTTATTTATGGGGAAAGAAAAATAAACTATGGTCTGTATACTATAAATATGAATCATAGTTCTCTATCCAGAAGTGCAAAAACCACATTATATTCAAGTCATCTTACCTCTGTAAATCCAATCATTTCATTTGTTTTATTTGTAGAAATAAGTAGGCGATGATGACATCATTTTTTAAAAAATAAGGCAGACACAAAATGTAGATATTGGGTCTGTGCCTGGTTGGTAGATGTGAAAGTTATCTAGTCCTCCTCTGAATTTAATTGATGCAGACTACTCTCTGTGGATCTGATCACATTGAGGCCTTCCACCTATGGTTTAGTTCACTGTATTGATCAAATTAATGGAATGATTACTGCATCTTTACTTACTTAGTGCTGTGTACTAACTATTGAAAGTAATTGTCTCTCTTAGGCTACCATTTAGTGACCTAGTGCTCTAGGGCACCCATTAATATTCCCATAAAGCTCACCTCTTAAAGCTTCAATTTGCACAGGGAACACCTAAGTAATGGCTTGTTGTTTTAATTAATGGAGGAAGAGAAGACTCAGGCACAAATTCCACTCCCAAGTAAATATTAAGGTAATTGATTTAGCCAGGTCCCTGTTTGAAATAACACTGTGTTTCCAAGTCCTCTCCATAAAGGGTATTATTAGATAAGATGGGAAGAACAGAAAACTAAAGATGAAAATTTTATTTTCTTTGGCTTGATAAAAGCAAAACCCATGTAGGAGGAAGCCTCATAGTATGTATTAACATCAACATCTGCCAACAGTGACGTATTCCTGTGACATTAAATTATTCACAAAGAAATTCAGAGAGGAAGAGTTTGAAGGATTTATTTTATGTATATTTGAAGTCATCATTTGATGTTTCTATGTAATTTGGCTACATCGTGCAACAGGGATATTTTTCTATAACCTCCCCCTTCACGGCACACACATGCCCACGAACCAGACATGTCTAATTGTTAGCTTCTCCTGCTGCAAGTTGCTGACTATTAGAAATCCTTCCAGATGGCTGGAACATTGCTACGGTAGCTGAATATTTTAACAATCTGGCCACGGTTTTCTTGACTGTAAGACTGAAGCTTTCAAAAGAATTGCAAGGGTTGCAAAAAAAAAAAAGGAGAGACAGAAAATCAGGGATGTAAAATTCATTATGCAATTTAAAATGTTGACTGCAGGATTCCAAAGGAATATAGGTCTCTTGAACAAATTGTTTTCACTATTCATAAAACACCTATTAGCAGTATTGAGATGTAAATAATGTTTTTATGAGGAACATTTAATCCTTTCCCCTTATTGAGAAACTACTAAATGTACCCTCAGTTGTATGTTTTAGGAGTTTCTTTTTACCCATAGACGTGAAAAGCAAATTGAGCTTAAGAAGCCTCTTTTTTTTTTTTTTAAGTGTGAAAGCAGTAAATATAACCTTCATTAATCATCTGGATGGATGAGTTCACTGTTATTCAATTTTCTTCTGCCTTCCTGCACCCTCCCTTTTTCTTTTCTTTTTCTTTTTTTTTTTTTTTTTGTCTCTTTTGTAGAAACCCAAATTAAATAACAAAGATTAGCCATATGGGAAAATGGCAATGCTATTGTGTCATTTGAAAATCTAGTCCATTCTGAAAACACCCTGTTGTGCTTAAGTAAAAGCGTAGATTGTATTGTGTCTTCTCTGTATGTGATATTTCTTCCTTATTACTAAACACATGTTATTTAAACTATAATATCCTAAATATGAAATCAAACTGCATTTCAAATCCTATAATATATATAAGCAAAACCAGCCAGGATGTCTTAAACAAGTACAATTATATGTTTTTAGATATCCATGATATGAATAAATTACACATTATAATTACAGTAAAAAGAGCTACCTTAGGATGGCATCTAAAATATTCTAAATCCAGAAATCAAAATGTGGTCACAATCACATTTCAACAGATTATTTCAAAATAAGCTTCTATCAACAATTTTAATGTTACCAATGTTGGAATTGTTTAAATCTCTTTTTTTTTTTTTTTTTTTTGAAACAGAGTCTCACTCTGTTTCCCCGGGCTAGAGTGCTGTGGTGTCAGCCTAGCTCACAGCAACCTCAAACTCCTGGGCTCAAGCGATCCTCCTGCCTCAGCTTCCTGAGTAGCTGCGACTATAGGCATGTGCCACCATGCCCGGCTAATTTTTTCCATATATTTTTAGTTGGCCAATTAATTTCTTTCTATTTTTAGTAAAGACATGGTCTCACTCTTGCTCAGGCTGGTTTCAATCTTCTGACCTCAAGTGATCCTCCCGCCTTGGTCTCCCAGGGTGCTAGGAGTACAGGCGTGAGCCACTGCGCCCGGCCAAGAATTGTTTAAATCTTTTGAATTTTAGCAAATATAATAGGAAAACATTTATATATAATGATATATTCATAATATAATCCAAAATACTTTTTCATTTTCAAAGGATGTCATAAATTCATATGCAATTCAGTCATTGATAAACCTCATTTTCAAAGAATAAATCTATTCCTAAAAAAGTTGCAATTAAATCCAATGTTTGTTGAACTTAACAATTTTTTATTTATTCACATATAGATATTTAATAGGAATCTGTGATAAAACGGTTTTACTAAAAAAACTACCATGCTGTATTTTTTATAGACACCAAATTTGCTGTTTTATTTTGTTTTACTATTGTTAGATATCCCCAGTTAGCTTGCTTATTAGCTAGTCTCAGTGTTCAGACATTTTCATCTCTGTTTTTAGCAACATAAATTCATCGTCTTATTTTTGCATTTACAATTATAAGAAAATGGTTAAAGTTTCGACATAAGTAATTCGAAACAAAACCACATGTCTTCAGAGTCCACATGCTGCTCATTCATAGGTCCTGTCCACGTATCCATGGAATGGCAAGAACAGGAAATGTGGCTTCTTGTGTTGGTGACCCAGGGCAGGTTAGATGACTTCTCCAAGGCTCAGTCCTCTGTCTATAAGGTGAAATGGATCAGGTGATAATTTTGTGCAACTTTCTCTGAAATTAAATCACCCAAACCATCCACACTTTAATCTAAATCTTTTATTTGGTCCTGACATTCGTTGGATGGGGAACCTGTGGCTTTGGGGCCATGTGTGGCCTTCTGGATCCTTGAGTGCCGCCTTTTGACTGAATCCAAATTTTACAGGACAAATCCTTTTATTAAAAGGGGCGCCGCAGAGAAAGACGAAAGGCTTTTCTTGCCTCCTTTGGTGTTCAAAAAGAGCAATCTTGAAATCAGAAGGCTGCAGTTTCCCCACTCTATGATTTTTTCCTCTATTCTTTTAAGTGCAAAAGGCTAAATGTTACTTTTAGAATTCCCTCCCTCCCCCTTGCCAAAAAGAAAAAAAAAAAAAAAACTCTTGGAAATGAAATTATGTTTTCCAAATGCATTAGTTAGATACATATAAAGATATGGATCTATAAATGGCATAAAGTCATTAATTTAAAGATACTTAAAAGCTGAAAATTTTAAATAGTTTTATTTTAAAATTTCTCAAAATATAATTCTTGAGTATCCACCTTTTTTAGACGCCATGAAGCTGCAGCTTGACTAAGCTGCAGCCAGCACTAAATAATGTTACCATCTGCTTATTGTCTTTTAGGAGGATAGATACTTGTGTAGCTAAATAAAATAAAATATAACTATTTTTAGTACGCTGATTTATTATACATGCTGATTCTACATTAAAAACACACACACACACACACACACACACACACACACACACACACACAAACACACACACCCCCTCATACTCCACAAAAACAACTCCCACCTTGCTTTGCGGAAGTTTATCAAAAAGAGCCACTATGAAACACTAAGTGGTGTCTGCCCTCTGCTGGTGTGTAGTGGAAATACAGGCCTTAACATTTTTAGACCTTTGACATAGAGAAAATCTGATGAGCTCTTCGCTTTGTTTCCAGAGCCTCCTCACTGGACAAAGAAACCTGAGAGTGGCGTGTATAGCACTGGGAGCAGTGGGATCTTGTTATGTGAGGCTCAAGGAGAACCCAAACCCACAACCAAGTGGAAAGTCAACGGCTCCCCTATTGAAAGTAAGTTAAAACACCCATTGTAATTCAGGGCTGAAGGTGCTGTTTGGCGGAATTGTGAATGGCCAGACTCCCTGGTTATGTGTAAACTGGAGCTGAGAAGTGGCAGGATCAGCAGGACAGTTGTAACTAGCAAGTCAGAGATTGCCTCTTTCTAAGCAATTCGATTGTTCAGACCTGATATTCATGGGAGAACCATAAATAATGTTTATACTGGTTAAGGCCTTTCATAAATTGTATATAAAAATAAAGCTTTTTTAAAAAGGCAACTGGATGAGAAAGAGGATACATCCAAGGAGGAAAGCCAATTGTCGTTCCTCTCCCTGAGAAGAAACAGGAACAGTGACAATAGTGGCTGAGAGCACAGGTCGGACGCCAGGACCTCTCTTTGACCCAGGCAGCAGCGATACCCACCCTGGGCTCTGCCCTTCTCACGGGTCTGCTCTGTACACCCTCTGGTCCTGCTGGTCTCCCTGATGTGAGGCATCCTCAGGGACAAGGAGACATGCCAAGCCCGAACCTATGCCTATTACCCCTGCCTCCCTGCTTGCTCTTGACCAAGCTCCAGTGCAAAGACCTGAAAATGCCTTTGTCCAGCCAGCCCTGACCCCTCTCCAGATGGGCTGAGTGTGGAAGGGTAGGTGTGGCTCAGGGCTGAGGACCTCCCCTTGCTACCTCACCAAGTTCCAGCATACACCGCCAAGGAGCCCCCTGGTCCTGCACTTGAACCTAGCTCAGGCCATTTTGAATGCAAGCAGAAAGACAGAACATAACTTATGTGTCAATTGATCAGCTCCATTGAGAGTGGGTACAACATAGAGACACATGTATGTAGGTTCCATTTGTCCTTTTCCCCTGGGGCCCCCACGAGTCTAGTATGAGCCTTTCGGTATTTCACAGACCCTAGATCCCATTTCGACTGTGCACCTTTCTGCCTGTATGCTTTTAAGCTGTTGACTGACTCTCCCCAAGCTTAACTTTTTTAAACTGCAAGACAGAGATAATGATACTTGGTTGTGGTGGAATGAGAAAAATAAGGTTGGCCAGTGAAGGTAGTGATTTATTTGTAGAGCACTGTGGTAGTTTATAAACTCTGGAGCCAGACTGCCTGTGTTTGCATGCCGGCTCTACCATGTCCTCGCTGCGTGATTGAGTCTTCTTAAAACCTGTCACCCCATCAGTACAATGGGAGATGTACATAGCACTGACTCATGGGGTTGTCATGTGAATTAAAAGAAACACCACACAGAGAATGCCTAGCTCAAGGACTGCCGCACAAATGGCACCTCCAATGTAGTGTTGATAATCATTGTTTTCACCCAGCAGACACTCAGGAAACCTTAGCCCTCATTATTAATATCTTCAAATTTAAGACTTTTTCCTCATCTCTTTAGAGAACAGAATGAGAAATTAAAAAAAAAAAAACATATGAGGTTTTGGTTAGATCAAAGGGAAATGAAAACAGTTGTGTGTATTAAAAATGTTTAGATTGCTGAAATAAGCAATTCAGATTTCCTTGACCATAAAATCATAAAGTGTTAGACAGGGATGGTGCTCAGCTGTTTCCCAAAGCCATTCACACATTACTTGGAATCTGCATAAGAACCTTTACAGGAGGTACTACTGTGCATATTTAATAGATTCATTCATTCAGTAATATTTACTGAGCACCTCCTATGTGCCAGGCACTGGGCTTCTTGCTTGGGCTACAGTGGTGACACAATGGACACTGTCCCTGCTCTGCTGCCTCTGACATTCTGGTGGGGAGAGACGGTTAATAGAAAATAATCAGGTGAGTGTGCACTGCAGTGTGCAAAGCAGAAAATAGCTGGGTAAGGAGAGAGCATAAAGGAGATTCAGGACTAAGTTGCTCTTTCATTTTAATATAATGATAGTAAGGCCCCTGTGGTAATTTGCCTTTGAGTAGAGACCTGCAGGAGGTAAGGAAGTCAGCCATGCATATACCTGTGAAAGCACTTTCAGGGTGGAGAGGTGAGTGAGCGCAAAGCCCCGGAGGAGGTATGAACGGGGTGTTGAGGCAAAGAAAGGAGGTCCCTGTGGCTGAAGCCCAGAGAAGGAGGAGGGGGCAGTGCTGGCAATGAGACCAGCCAGGAGGGGAAGGGCCAGGGCATGGGCAAAAGTAAGCACCTAAGTAGGGACTTGGGATTTTATTGGGAATAAGCTGGGCTGCTCTTGGAGGATTTTGAGCAGAGGAGGAGACATAATCTAAATTAATATAATTTTCCTGACCTCTGAACGGAAAATGGACTATATAACTCCAGGTAGGAGGCTGTCTGAAAGACTCTGGGCCCAGGGCTAGATTGGTAGCAGTGGTGGTTAGGTTCTTGATTTATTCCCAAAGTAGAGCCAAAAGGTTTGCTAATGGATGAGGAGGTCAAGGGTGCAAATAAACTTATGCAAGACAGCACAGCTGAATAATGATGCACCTCAAACCAAAGCCACGTTGTGAATGCAAACTCTCTATAGGCCCTCTCACAGCTCTTGATCATAGCTCTCCTTGCTTCCCTGCAAACAGGTCATCAGCATTCATAGGCTGGGATGTTTCATGGCAGTGGGCTGGCTAAAGGATTTGCAATCACTCTCAGCTGATAGTTTTAGGAATTGCATATCCTTTCCCTGTATTATTTCAAAATTAAATCAAAATGATTACTCTTATTGATGACACGCCTAACCCTTTTTACATGCTTTGCATCTAATATTTTTGAGCCTCCCAGCAACCTTGGAGAATAGATCCTGTTATTCTCCAATTTGCAGATGTGGCAGCTGAGGCTCTGAGAGGTCACATCACTTATTGAAGGACGCTACCCAGGTACATTTAGACCGGAAATAGAACCCAGAAATGATTAAATCCGGAGCTGGTGTTTCTCTCACTGTATTGCATGATTTCTCCCTGAGCTGACCAAAAACAAAACTGATAAAGGATTTCTGAATTATGCCAGGACTAGTGTGTTTTGTTTGATATTATAAAGACTCAGCTTTCTTAAATCCTGGGAGTTTCTGTTGGACTTTGCCAATATGCAACGATACTCTGCTATTTCCATAGCCATCCTACACAGCAGATTTGAACAATGTTTGATTGTTTTTCATCTCAAACTTGAGACCATAGTCTCATTTCTTCCTTTTGTAATGCTGTGTTGATTCAGACCCTCCCATGGGTCAAATGGTGTAAGAGGAACTAAGGAGTGTGCTGGGGTTAACCCTAAAAGGTTTGGGGTACAGGAGTGAAGAATCAGATCAGAGATTCAGTCCTCTGCAGCGTTCTTTAAGAGTTCAACTTTAACCAACTTGGAAGACCCTACTCATCTTGCTATATCCCAAGAGATAAGTAATAAATTGTTCAACGGGATTGTATTTGCTTTCTAATGTTGCTATAACAAATTACCACAAATGTAGTGGCTTAAGAGAGTACGTGTTTACTATTTTACAACTCTGTAGGTTAGACGCCCAGCATTAGTCTTAGTGGGCTAAAATCAAGGTGTCAGCAGTGCTGGGCTCCTTTCTGGAAGCTGTAGGGCAACATCCTTTTTTTTGCCTTTTCCAGCTTCTAGAGGCTGCCTTCATTCCATGGCCCATGCATCCCTTCCTCCATCCTCAAACCAGCTCCATTGCATCTCTCTGATCATTCTTCCTTGGTTATGTCTCCCTCTGATCACAGCCAAGAAGGCCTTTCTCATTTTAAGGAGCTTTGTAATTACATTGGGCCCACTTGGATAATTCAGGATAGCATTCCTACCTGAAGGTCCTTAACCTGAATCACATCTGCAAAGTTCCTTTTTCCATGTAAGGTAACATATTCACACATTCTGGGTATTAGAATATGGACGTCTTTCAGGGACTATTGTTCTATCTACTTAGAGGGGCCATTCAGGACTAAAATGCTGCACAACATAACTTTTCCGGTCATTCCAACAAATATGTACTGACTTCCTCCTCTGTGGTAGCTGCTCTTTGGGCCTTGGGGACACACTGTGCAACCAAGGTCCTGCCCTCAGGGAGCTCACAGTCAAGTGAAAAAATATATTCATTGATGACTCCCAGAAAGAAAAAGGTATATAAGAAGCCTTCTATTATAATATGCAATAGTCAATGTTTTCTATAACCTGAAACTTAGTACAGTCATTATTTTGTATAAGGGAGACATAATCGGAAAAAAATAAATTAGATTGATTGATAACCTTGCAATGTCATTTAAACTAAAAAAAAAAATTATATCTTTGCTCCTCCCTGGACCTTCCTAGCTAATATGTTTTCCTTCCCACTGCTTTTTGTGTGTGTGTGTCATAGCAAGAGCAAAGGGTGTAGAGTCAGAAAAGTGACCAGATGCTATGGGATGTGTCATTCACCTTCTCTGAAATCCATTCCCCTTGCCCCTAAAATGGCCAGATAAATACTGGTCTAGCAGGTTATGAGCAGTGTCAATGAGGCAACCATGTGTTACATCCAATAGTGTTTTTTGGCCCTTAATAAATGCACTGGAAATGTTAGATGCTGTCATTTCCAAAAGATACTTTCAGAATTATACTTGGATCAAGAGCGGTGTAGGTTTTATTGTCCCAAAGTAAAAAAACAAAACAAAAACAAACAAACAAACAAAAAAAAACCCTGGCCTCTGTTCTCAGTCTTACTGGGCAAATGAAATATATGAGCAACATACCTGAAGTGGGTCACTGGTGAAGCAAGACAAATGGAATGAAGGCTGCAAATCAGAACACTGCAGAAGGGCAGAGAAGTGCGACAGGGACAAAGGTAGCGAGGGGGAAAATAGCAGGCAGTATTTGTAGTCTGGGGAGATCGCGCATAATGTGTTGATCATATCATTTGTGTTGTGTGGTATCCGGATCTAAATTCAGAAGAGTAAGTAAGGGTCAGTTCACTGTGGGCCTTGAATGCCAAACAGATAATCTAGAATCTTTTCATGAGCGTGTGTATGGAAAGTCTCTGAGCTACAGATCAACAGATATTATGAAAATAAATATTAATTTGAAGGAAGATTGGAAATGCAGAAAGATATCTGGAAAGAAAAATCTATGGTTGATGTTCAGAAAGTCTAAAGAATTGTCTTCAATGAACTATTCCTCACCCTAAAATGGTCTTAAAATATAAATACTGTGTGACACGTTTAATAAATGGTATATAAATATTTTATGCCCTATTCTTTATCAAACTGACATTCTTTAATCTCTTTCAGATCATCCATTCGCTGGTGACGTTATCTCCCCCGGGGAAGTCAGCTTTACCAACCTACATCCAAATCATACTGCTGCATACCAGTGCGAAGCTTCAAATGTCCACGGAACTATCCTTGCCAATGCCAATATTGATGTTGTAGGTAAGCATTACCTGAGAGCAGATGTAACTTGCTGTTTTCTGCAGGAAAATGGTCAAGGTCATATTTGCAAATACCCTTTGAATTCTTGACACGTACAAGATGGGAATAAAAAGTCAAAGTCCTCTTCACTGTACATTTGGGCATTAGACTTCATGCTGAAATTATACTTTCGAACATGTATTGAATTTGGATACTTTTCTAAATCAAGAATATGTGCTGTAATATTCAGCTATTTTTCCATTCATATGAATATGAATAGGGCATAGAAAAAATTAATTTGCACATATTTCTTCAGTGAAAGTTTAAAACAGTATTTATGTTATTTTCAAATAGATGTTCGTCCATTGATACAAACTGAAGATGGAGAAGATTATGCCACTGTGGTTGGGTACAGCGCTTTCTTACATTGCGAGTTCTTTGCTTCACCCGAGGCAATTGTCTCTTGGTAAGCTGGTACATGGTTTTCTTAAAAGGATGTCAGTTGTAGACTTCACCTTGTTTCTTCACCATCATTTGACAGGTTGTATTGTTTCTGTATGGTTACATGTACCCCATGCCTCTGAGAAATAAGGTAACAAACTTAACCACCTCTGAAAACATTGGCTAGGTTTCTAGAACTTTCTCACATGGGGAAATATAGAGTGTCATTAATGTTCATAAAGAAAAGCAAAGAATTGAAGTGATCACTAAGCCAATTTTAAAAGTAGAATTGGTTTTTCATTATGGGGCTATCTCAAGGTCAAATTATACTTTACTAATTGTTTTGGAATTGTCTAAATAATTATCTAAGCCTGTATTTACTTCCAAACACATTTGCTTCAACCTTTTCCAACATTCATTTTGATTTTAATTTCAATATGTTAATTGGTATCATAATAATTTACCATATTAGTTACTTTACTGAAAAAGCTTGGTTAAATGGTTCTTAAATAATTTTGCCATTGCTCTGGAGGGTAGAGGGAGACAAGTGAGCCCAGGTCATAAGAGTATAAGGTCAGATCCTGTCTTTATATAAAACTGTGATACATAATTTGTTCATCATGGATTTTTTTGACATTATTTTTTATTTTTCAAAAAAAAACTCCATTAAAATATTATTTATCTTGGTTACTTTGATGTTGGTTACCCGCTTAAATGTAGTATCTGAGACTAGTGCCCTCACTCACATCAGCCTAGTCTCTGCCTTGTAAAATCCTGTGTGAACAGCAGCCAGTTTGTCCTTTGGATTTTTTAGCTCAGTCACTTATTGTGAAATGTGCAGGGTAAATCAAGCTGTGGCAGCAAATGCTTGGAAAATGGATGAATGTAGGGGGAAATGACTCTGGGGTTGATAGGATAAATGTAATCCATGTCCACAAGACAGCCAAAACTTCCTGGCTTATAATATTTCCAAATGACCAATGTTCTCCCAAGACAGCAGGAGGTTTGGAAGGTTCATTATCTCTTTCAATTACTAACTTTCCCATTTAGTACCCTGGAGCAATCATTAACTAAAGAGTTCACCATCAATAAGTTAGAAAATATTTATTAAGCTCGGAGGGCTCATGCAAAATGGTGCTGGTAGCTATGAGAAATGCAGCAAAGGCATAGAGCATGGGCTCGGATTTTCTGTAGCCACAGTCTAGTCAAGCAGGTAAGTTATACGTCCAAGATCCATTTGGAGGAAAATATAAAACCCCAGTGGAACATTTGCTAAGCTCCTAAAGAAGGAATTAGCCTTGAATGACGTCAGTGACCAGTATCAAAAACACTGTACAATTCCTCCACACCCCAAACTGATTTATGCTTTCTGTATCCAAAGGCAGACAGTGGAAGAAGCAAAACCCCTTGAGGGCAAGCGGTACCACGTCCACGAAAACGGCACATTGCAGATCGACAGAACCACTGAAGAAGACGCTGGGTCTTACTCTTGCTGGGCAGAAAATGCTTTAGGAAAAACTGCAGTCACAGCCAATTTGGATATTAGAAGTATTTTTATTTCACTGCTACTTTGCATGAATTCTCACATGGGGTTCAGTCTGTCTTCATTTTCCCAACCGGAATAATATAATTTAAATTTGAGCACTTGTTAAAGTTCTCTAGACTGCTTTTCAAAATGCAGTCTGCATTATGTTTCATGTAAAAGACCATCATAAGAATTACAGGATATTCCGATAATTCTATACAATTTTAAGAGGGTGCTGGTGTCCTCAGTGACGGATGACTGGCAATCTTTCAAATTCTCTGTTTTGAGGTATTCCTGTAACTGTATTTTATTTCAAAACCAACACAAGGTAATGTGACCAGTAATCAAGTCTTTGAACTAAACATTTGGCAAACTCATAAAGGTTCAGCTCCATAAAGACTGAGGCATGACAGAATGAGGCTTCTGAGTCTTAAACAACTTTTTTATTCTTTCTCTTCAGAACAAAGTCCTAGGAGCTGTTAATAGGCCCTTGGCCTTCACAATTTTGATTTTGACATTGCTCAGAGAATGCTTTTCAGGGAAACACAAAGAACAGAAAGGTTCTACAGTAATAGTAGGGAGGATTAGTGTTTCTTAGTAGGCCAGTATCTTGGCCTACTCCCCACCTCTGCCTATTTGTAGGGGTACATATATGTTTGATCTTCTGATCATCTGTTTGATTATCTGTTTTCAACTGGCACCTTGACATTTGTTTTTCTCTCTCTTCCCATGCACATTATTCCTTCCTTCTTTTTTCCATTTCTTTTGTCCTTCTTTTCTGTCTTATATCCTTTTATTATTTTATGGTATTTGCCTCTTTCTGTGCCCAAAGTTACCCAACATGCCAACCCACGCGCTCTATTTTTAAAGTACACAAATACTCCCCCTACAATGTCTACTAATCTCTGATGTCTTCCTGCGTTTTCTCGTGTCATGTACAATTTTCAAGGTGCCGTTATGAAATCAATGAAGATGGTTGTTTTATACTTCAAAAAGTAAACCTACGTCAAGGTTAAGCAACTCAGCCAGGTTCAGAGTCAAAGAGAGTGAAGCCTGGAATCTAAACGAACCTTCACATTTCTAGTGCCCAACACAGTGTTTGGCCTAAAGTGGACCTCAAAACTGCTAGTGGCCAGAGAGGTGGCAAGTTTATAAACTTTCACTGCTCTCTCATGTCCCTTTTATATGTAAGGAACATACGTATAAATCATATTAATGAAGGATTAAGGATATAATTTTTGCATAATAAAAGAATGGAGAGAGTGGAATTGAGTAGGAGACTGGATAGTGATTGAAAAGCATGAGCTTTGGTACTGGTCAGATTTAGGTTCAAATCCTGGTTCAGTCCCTTACCATTTAGGAAACTTTGGTCTTGTCACCTAATTTCCTTTGAGCCTTAAGTTATCTTCTCTTGTACAGTGAGAATATTAACATTCATGGAGATATTATAATTATAAAATGCCACAATGAATGTGAGCTTCTTAACAGAGTCCTGGTAAATAGAGAAGTGCTTATTAAAGGGTGCCTATTGTTATTAAATGGATCTCTGACTTTAAATTTAGAATTAGGAATAGGATGTTTAATAATTCACTGAAAGTTCATTGAATTTAATGATCTCTTCAAGTTTCACGCCGGGGCTAACAAATACTTTTATTAACACCTTCAGTTTTTAATCAGTTTCTTAAGATACATGTAGATCTTAATTATTAGAGTATGATCGTGAAATCAGAGGTCTGCTTCTGCAATTTGGTCTCTGAGAGGGTCTCTAAGTGCCAAGTACCATATTAAAAGCATACCTACTTTTAATAAAGCCTTAAACAGTAAGGATTGTATGTATTAAAATAATCACAATGAAGCCAACATTTCTCAGGACAGTCATGGTACTAATCTTTGAGCTTCATATCGCTGATACTACCAATTCACTCACTTGTAACTCATCCAACAAGAACTTCAGCCAGTGTGCACTGAGTGCATACTGTGTGCAGGCTCCCTCCCAGTTTGGTGACACTGCAGTGTAACAAAACACGCACAGACCCTACCTTGATGGGCTTGCTTCCTAATTCCTCACCTTCACGTTGATAGTTCAGCCATGCATGGTCTTTCACATTTAACCTTAGGTTTCTGAGTTAATAATAAACATGCTAATAGAAAATCAACTAATTGCCCCTTTTTTTAAACAACAACAACAGCAGCAAAACAGTGCTTTGATTACATATCCAGAAGCACTAGAGGAGAAATTATATGGTTTTCAATGTCTAGAGACATTTCTTTGGTCACACTTTACTTATTCCCTTTGCCCAAGAAGTAGTGAGGGAAGTTGCTAAACTATTAATTGATCCTTTCACCTAAATTTTGTCAAATGCCCAGGTCTGGGTGGAAAGTAATGATACATGACGTTATGACGTCAGGAAATTATAGTGGGACAAATGGTGCATGAGGATTTGATGATTATGTTGACAATTTTGGTTGATGAAATTGCGGGCACTTCGTATACAAGATAAGCTGTCCTCCGCGGTTCTAACTAACATTTCTCTTTGGTCAAAACAGATGCTACAAAACTTAGAGTTTCTCCTAAGAATCCTCGCATCCCCAAATTGCACGTGCTCGAATTACACTGTGAAAGCAAATGTGACTCGCATTTGAAAGACAGTTTGAAGTTGTCCTGGAATAAAGACGGAGAAGCCTTTGAAATCAATGGCACAGAAGACGGCAGGTGGGTCAACTATCATGACATGTCTTAGTCATGTCTTGGGACAAACACTTTGCATGTCTTGGGACATGACTAAGTATTTTCTTGGGACAAACACTTTGCATTTCAAAAAAATAGTTCTAAAAGGTATTCATATTGAATTAGGATTCAAAAACTGACTAACAGAAAAAGAAGCCTTTGGAGGTAATTGAGGAAGATTTATTGCAGAAGCTTGGGTGCTTACAAAAAAAGACTGGACGAGCTAGGCCTAGATGGGGCTGCATATTAATCTTTTGGGTTCATGATCACACGGAAATGCAACTGCAATGCTCCTGCCTCAGAGTCACCTCCCCCCATGGGTACGGCTGGTGAGTCTACCCACTGACCGTTTCCATGTCTGCCAGAGCCGCCGTCTGCTCCCACTGCCCCAGAGAAGGTGATACCCCTTCCTCTTCTAATTTCCAATCTCTCACGAGTCTATCTCTCTGGCAAGACCTAAGTCATATCTGGGATTCTTCCTGCAAGAAATTATTGGCAAGTATATTTCCAAGCAGCCTCTATATAGAGAATATAGAAAAAAATATATAAGAGAGAGAATATAGAATAAGGTGTGAATGGATACTTATTAGCACTAGACAATATCAAGTACATCGAAGAAGGAGAAAAGAATCAATATTTACTGAATGTTTATCTTTTCAAACGTGTGAAGGTCAGCTTTGCTCCCTTCTGCATTGTTACTAAACAGGGTTGAAACCTGAACATCTTGGAGCCAAATCTCACTTGTAGTTAGGTTTTATTATTCATCACTCTGGAAAATAAATCTGAACGCCTTTAGGTGGGACATGCACTCCTTGGATGAGATGACAGTAGTGTCATGATGAAGAACATGGACTCTGGAGCTCAGCGGTCTAGGTTTGAATCCCAGCTCGGTCACTTATTGGGTTTATGCCCTCAGACGAGCTGTTTGACATCTCTGTGCCTTAGTTTTACATTCTATAGCATAGTTTGATCATAAAATTAAAAAGGTACCTTCATCATAGGGTTACTGTCAATTAACATATCAAGCACTTAGAAAATACTAAGTGCAAGGTCTGTTTTCACTATTATGATTCTCACTACTTATTTCTCCAGTCTACCTGTCTCATTCCGGTTACTTGCTAGGCCTCTGTTGGTATTTGTGTGTGTGTGTGTGTGTGTGTGTGTGTGTGTGTGCCGCCTTAATGCAAAGGCTTTGGTCTCAGCCTTGGTATTTAACTTGTTCTCTCTTCTCCTTCCTATGTATATAAAGATTTGCAGAAAGGCAGTGCACATATTGCAACCAGTTGTCTCCTCTGAAACAAGAAGAGATTAATTATACATACCTAAAGGCTGCCCTCTGCAACAGGAATCTTCAGCTTCAGATTAGGTCTCAGTTGACCTGCCAACTGCTCAGATCTGCCTAAATTGCTCCTCTTTTGTCACTACTGCCTGATTATCTGGGGTCTTCCATGTGTCCTCTGGGCTATGGCCAAGAAGGGAATCAGAGACTCATGCCTTGTTGGTAATGTGACATACATATTTAGGCTCTGCCCCAGAGTTGCCGGTGGGCAGGGCCTCTTTGTGTGGCCAAGTTTTATAGTTTCTGCAGGATACTGGGGCTGACACTCCGATGAAGCTCTGGCTACCCGACTAGACTGAGCAAATGCCACCGATGTCCTTCCACTTTTCCATAAACAAATGGTGGGGGTGAGGGAAAGTAACCTTAGCTCAGAAGAGGCCCCAGGAGTGGGGAAGGCTGAGAGTGACTGACTTCTGCCAAGGGCAGGCATGGAAATACAGCAGGGAGACAAGATCACAGGTATCTGCCAAATTTGTAGAGAACAATCAGTAACCTCATGCTTCCCGCCTTCTTGTGGGACACCTTCTCCTTATCACTAGGCTAGAGACAGAAGCTTTTACCCAGCAATTTCTACTCAGATGTACATAGTGAGCAATGAGAAGTGAGAATTCCTCCTTCTCTTTCCTCCTGTCGCCTTTCTTATGCAGAGGTGTGGTTAGGCACTGGGAACTGCCACTCTGGGCCATCATATCCCCTGGGCACCTTATATCATGTTAGTACCTCCTATGCACACTGTCCCTCATTACTCCTCACGGCAACTCCCTTTTTGCATTTCTATACTGCAGGTGGCTATAGACTACACACTATGATTATGGAAAATGCAATGGAACATAGCTATGAGGCCATTTTTAAAATTTATGCTATGCTTAACAAAGGCAATGGAGATGGTCCATGATGGTAGGTGGAGTGAAGGACCCAGCTCAGCAGTGGTACGGAGGGAAGGATGTGCTATATACTGATATCAGGCTGGTAGGATGTGGGAGGACAGGGTGTGAGAACACAGTGGGAGGTTCTATCCTTGGCACCCAGGAAGGGCGGCTTTTTCCCTTTAGAAATGGTGGCGAATGCATGGGGTGGGAGGGAGAGGACGATGCACAGATGATAAGGGAGGCATCACGAAGAGTCTCCTCCTAACAAATTTGGAACTGAGGTAATTTGTTCAAGCAAGGAGGCAGAGAGGCAGGAGGGATGGGAGTTGGGGACATGGAAATATCAACCATGAGAAATGTGATTAGCGATAAGCCAGAAATGAATGAAATCAATTTGATTAATATCATTAGCAACACTCCCTGAGCACATACTATGCCAAGCTGTACACACTAATCACTTTATGTGCTTTACCCCATTTACTTCTAAGGAGAAAGAAAATGCTGTTATCCCCATTTTTTACATAAGGCGAATTAGGCTCAACGTTTTGTTCAAGGGTATACAAATAATTAATGGAACCAAGCCTCAAACAGAGGTCTCTGAAGAGAGAACCATCAAGTCACATTGGCCCCAGTGAAACAGCTATTACTCAGGTGGAATGGGCAGAGACAACAGCGGAGGGTAGCATGGATCAGGGACCAGCAAGCTGGAGATTGCAGATGATACAGATTTTAGGGTGATAGTTTTCTCAGGTGAGGTGATTAAGCAGGTAATGACAAACAGGAAAAGATTGGGACACAACCCAAGATACGAAGATGAAGCCAAAGAACAGCTTCTATGAGAGGAGAAATGACAGGTCTTCTTTAAACAGAACCCAGTTGACCTATGATGGGAATATAATGTGAGAGAAATAAGCAAATGTTGTCTCAGGCAGAGAATTTGGAACTGTTCGCTACTGCAGCACAATGTAATGTGCCCTTGCTAATGCAAATAGTTGTTGGATTTTGACGTGTGACAGAATTACCTAGGCTTCATGCTCAATGCAATGGCCTTTTTCCCACCTGCAAATCTGATTTGAACCCTGAACTGAGGCTGGTCATGAAATGTTTAATAAGCTGCTTAGACACATCATGCCCACCAAATTTCAAGAGCCAGTGGGTCACTCAACCTTGATTAATTTGAGACACCTAAGGCATATTTATGCAATTGAAAAAAAAAAGCATAATACAACAGTAAGTTACCCCCAAATTGATAACACGCTTTCTAGTCTGAAGCAGCCCACACCAGGGTGCAAGGTTTCAGCTCCTAGTGGCCCTCAAGGTTCAGTAGCTTTGTGCAGGGCAGAAAAGCCCTGTTGCATGAGGTTATTAAACTGTAATACTTCACCTAACAAGGAAAAACTTTTCAAAAATTGTCATTGTATGGGGTGTTCTGATTTTGTATCAAATGGACACTTAACTAACATGAACTGAGAAGTTAATTTATGTCCAAATTTTAACATGTCTAAAATTAGAGTAACATTCTTAACTAGCAACACCAAGTAGTGCTGGTTGGCAAATCCTTTGGTTATTGGTATAGGAAGAAGAGGCTGACTCTGTTTACAAAGTCAAAAGGCAGAATCATGTGTATTTTTATTGCAATTTGAAGTGATTTCCTATAATTAAAAATTCATAGCATTTTATATGGGTTTTACATTTAAAATCTCAATTATACAAGAGTCTCCCTTTCTCCCCACAAGGATGATACTAATTAGTTAATTTCAATTAAATGGTAAGTGATATGAATATATTTTAAACTTAATCGAACTTTAAAAAATATTTGAATAGTTATGTAGACAATACATAAGTATAGGATAAAAGGTATAATTTGTAAAGGAGTAATTTTCATGTAGTAAACCTTATTACTATGAATTCGCAAGATAGAACAAATGATGTTATAAAAAGCTCGTTGAAATGATTTGCAAAAAGAAATACTAGACTGCCATCTACTGTTCAAATAAATCACAGTTTAATGGTTAGATTTTCTTTTCTCTTTTTTATTTGTACAAATTTATGGGGTACATGTGCAATTTTGTTGCATGTGTAGATTGGGTAGTGGTGAAGTCAGGGCTCTTAGGGTATCCATCACCCGAACTATTACCAGATTTTAATGTGTGTTCTACTTGGAAGGTGAAGGGGTGGAGAAAAAGGAAATTTGTGAAAGATAGGGATTATCAGACTCCATCTCAGCTATTCTGGTCCTGTGGAATGGGAATGGGATTCAGAAATCTGCCTTTGTAAGAAGCACCCCAGTTGCTTCTGTGTAGTGGGTTCCTAAACATAGCTTAAGAATTATTCAAAAATATCCTAGCTATTGTAAGGTATAGTGCACCCTATAAACATGGTAAGCAACACACATTTCCATCACTGACCCATGCATCACAGATGGTTGGGTTTCCTAACTTTCTAAAAATGCGATCTCATTTGTGGGTATGTAGACATCTGTATATGCTTGAATAATGCTTTATCTCCAGGCCTCATCTGTGGCATTCTCTAATCAAATTTGCATTATGTGAAATAATAGTTTTAATAGTTTTCCATGGGGAATATACATTTTTGAAAGGATTGTACATTTCAGTGGTTTCTGTTTTTATCCTAATCATACATTCATTTTCTTTTCTGATAGGATAATTATTGACGGAGCTAATCTGACCATATCTAATGTCACTTTAGAGGACCAAGGTATTTACTCCTGTTTAGCTCAAACTGCTCTTGATAGCACTGCCGATATAACTCAAGTAACTGTCCTTGGTAAGTGCACTAACTAGTGAGAAATCTCTATTCTTTTTTGTCCCCATTGCCGATTGAGTTCCATTGTTCCTAGGCAATAAAGCCAATGATTATTTCAGCCTCGGCACGTATACTGTTAGTTTGAATTTTTTGTTCAAAAAGTAACACCACTTTCAAATGCTTTCTTCTCTTCTCATATAAAAGAAATTAATTAATGCTTAATTTCTCTTCCCTACATGGGTAAGGTTGCCAAGTACAGTAGGAGGCAAGCGGTGCTATTAGCTGAAAGAAAAATAAAGCATGCTCGAGTTCCTAGTGCTTTTGAGCTACGCTTTCCTGGTGTGCAGAGAAATGGGGCTGAGGCATGAAGGTGGGCTAGAGCAAAGGGGTCCAGGTGAGGGTCCAGAGATGGCTACACAGGGGCCATACTCTAAACCCAAGGCACAAACTGACATCTCTGGGGTGCAGAAAGGGTGGAGAGGGACTTCCAGCGTTCTGCAAAAGATGCTTTTGATTTTTTTTTTTTTTTAGATAACAATGCTCATTAGAAAACAGTGTGCATGCTCCACTAGTGTAATCAATGCAATTACCCCTGAAATCATCAGTGTTTAAAGCTCTTAGACCATCTGTTGGATGTTTTCCAATTTCCCTTCCAGATTCACTCTCTACCAGCTCTTTGACCTAGCAACTTGGCTTATAAGGGCAACATCAACAAAACCACTTACCTTCTAACTTTCATTTGCTTCAGCCAACGGGGAGCCCTGGGGGTGGAAGAGGGTGGGTGGGTTGTTGATGCTCCTTACTCCTTCCCTGCAGGAAAGCCAAAGTCATAGCTTCCTCAGACGGGCTTTCTCCACACAATTCCTTCTGTTGGGATTCTATAACTGCTATCCTGTCCCCAGTATTTCAAGTCCCTGCTCCCCCACCCAATCCCCTGGATATCCTGGTCCTTTTTAAGAGGGTTTAACCTTTTTGAGAGCTTTTATTAAAAATATTAGAAATATCCTAAATGGCGTGAGCTATTAATTATTTAATAATTTTCTGCGGTGACCCCGACGGCTACAGACATTTTCCCATTTACCATTTATTTGGTTTCAGTGGGCACCGTTTAGTCTTCCCTTTGATTGGCTGATAATTCCTTAGATGTGTTTGGTTTTGCCTAAATTCTTTTATCCTATGTAGACTAATCACTGTTGTTAACAGGCCTTTGTATCTTTAGCAGTCTGGTTGCTGAGGCCACAGGTAGGTTGCTAGCTAGAGAAGTGGGGATACAGACTAAGAGGAAAAAAATTCAGTCTCTTTGGAGGCAGACTGATGAAAATGGATAAACAGGCTGGATCTCTGAAGTGAAGCAAATGGCCACCAGGTTAGGTTCTAAAAAAAATAAGACCAGTTCCCAGGTTGTAGAAGATGTGGACTTGTAGACTTGGCTCAGCAAGATTGGACCTTTGACAATAGGTATCTGAGCTTTCTCAGAGCTCTACAAACAGAAAGATTCAATCCTCTAGTAATTATTCCAGCAGTAATGCATCAGATAAAGTAGCTGAGCTTCAGATAAACTGGAATTTATCCCAGGTCCAAAGAATATAGGGGTAAATGTCAGGACCCAGAGGCTTTGTTCCTAAATATTTTGAGCGATGGCAGGCACCCAAGGGGCTTGCATTCCCTGCTACTTGGTGTTTGCTTTCTTAATGCACTTAAAAAAATTAAGATTTCATTCTTTCATCATGTAATAAGGCTGCCATTTTCTAGAACCACTAAATTTTGTTAATTTTATATAAATAGTGGCTATGATTATATGTACTGTTTAGGTATGAAGTAATCTACCAAATTTTTTAGAATAAAAATAATTTTCAAGGACTATTCTATGAGATAGGCTGAATTTTTTTAACCACTTCTTTAAGTTTGCATTCTCAATTTTTAGATCAACCTCTGGTTTACAAAAGCATATCTCAGCAACTGACAATAATGAATGACTATAGACACATAGATGGTTTGTAAGAGACTTCTTTTCCCCCCTGAAAAACAGTTTTTAAAAGCATAAACTTGACCCACTTCATTCAGAAGTTGTTTGCATAAGCCTTGGCATAGGCATGCTTTTAAGAATATCATTTTTTAAACTCTCAGTTGCAAGTTCATCAATTTTAGCACCATATGATTCTTAGAGGAAACAGATTCTAATCCCATATGCAGCAGGCAGCCTTGGTTATTTCAGGAAACTTCAGAAATCAGTGGACTTTTAGTAAGTAATGAAGAGAAACGAGTTCTCTGAGCTCAGAGATTCTGAAAACTGTTGTAGAAATACTTCTTATTTAAGGTCCTAAAATTTGGACATATTCGTGAGCCGCATTTAAAAAATAAGCATGTCTGATCCTGAATTGAAAACAATACTTTTTTTGCCAATGTGAATTTTCAAGAATTGGCAAGTATTCAACAGGAGCAAAGTTGATGCTTCCACTTGGCAAAGAAAGAGCCCCTTGAAAGGCCACGTTAGATAATGCCCTCATTATCTCCTCTGGGAAAAGATAAATGCCCTTCAATACTTGAGAGAATTCAAATCAAATTTGGAGTAATAAGGACCATTAGAGATAAGATTTCTTTTTACTGTTGCTTTATGTTAAGAGTACCAGAAATTTCCATTTTCTTATCTCTAAAATTTGTCATCACCCACTCAATTTTCCAGTTTCTGTAACAACATTTATCAGTGCCAAATTTCCCCTCTGCCAATATGAGCTGCTTTGCTACTCTTTTTCAGTACTCCAGGTCAAGAGAGTATTCAAGTTGCTTTATTATTAATATATTGAAAATTAATTGTTATAAGTCACAATAATAATAAAAATCCAACACAGTTGCAGAAAAGAATGGCAGAGATTATGCTCTCCATCTTATTTTTCTATTACTACAAGACCTATTTTTTATTGCTTTAATATGGTAATTATATGCATGATCGAAGTGATCATATATATTTCACTTATTCATTTAGTCACAAAACATTTATGGGCAAGGTACTGTGGCGATTCAAAGATTAAAATATGGTTCTTCCTCTTGAAGATCTTTTTAGTAGCACACAGGAGGTACATTAGGCATATAAATAAGTATGAGCTGGAATAAAGTAAGTAATCTATTTGAGATACATCATGTTTCTCAAACTTGAGTATGCATAACCATCACGCAGGAAAATTGTTCGCAAATGCAGATTCCTGGGCCCACCTCCTTCAGTGAGTCAGAGATAGGGCCCAGGAATCCTCATCGTTAATAACTACTGCCAAAATAATTCTGATGCCCCTGGTCGAGGGTAACCCTTTGAGAACTGTTATCAGAGAAGAGGGAGATACATGGTCAATTGCGAGAATAGAAGTGAAGGAAACTTCATTGGAAACAGAACCTCAGGGGGGCTGGTAAGATGTGAACAACCAAGAGTGGAGATGTGTTGGAGTGAGGGGATTCAGGTAAACAAAGGCAAAGATCTGCATTTTCCTTACCTTTATTTTTTTTGTTATTAATTAGATGTTCCTGATCCACCAGAAACCCTTCATTTGTCTGAAAGGCAGAACAGGAGTGTTCGGCTGACCTGGGAAGCTGGAGATGATCACAATAGCAATATTAGCGGTAGGAAGACTTGAGATAACTATTTATTTTCCTTACCCTATAGAGTTAAAATTAAAATTGAAGCCATTTTTAACCACCCTTAGTGGATTATCCTTCTTAAACTGTCCTTTAAAATTTTTAATATCATGTATAAATTTTAGTATAACTTAATCATGCTCAATACCTTCTAATGTTTTTCCCATGTCCCCACTGCCAGAGTATATTGTTGAATTTGAAGGAAACAAAGAAGAGCCAGGAAGGTGGGAGGAATTGACTAGAGTCCAAGGAAAGGAAACAACAGTGATGTTACCTTTGGCTCCATATGTGAGATACCAGTTCAGGGTCATCGCCATCAATGAAGTGGGGAGAAGTCAACCCAGCCGGCCGTCGGACCACCATGAAACACCACCAGCAGGTACGCAGGTTGTCACATCAGGTTTCTAACAATATATTTCCGTCTGGCCGCATCTTTGAACATCTAAAAACAAAAAACGAAAAAGACTGATAGAGTAGAGTAGGACCTTAGATTTCTCTAAATAGCTCGAACGGTTCTATAAACTGACAACAAAAAATACTCAAAGTACATCAGTTTCAGAAGTATTTCCTGGGAGTTTGAGAGAGAGCAGGGAATTAAGGGGTTGGTGTATGAGAAAACATGACCCTGAGTAATTTCTGATGTCTAAATATCAAGTCTAAATCAGATACCATCAAGTAAATTCTACATTAGAGTTCAGTATATAGGAAACTCAAGGATTCAACTTTCTGAAATAAAACTATTGACTCACTATAGGCACTTGGTTACATTTTCAATATATTTAACATCGTTAATTTTTATTTATTTAGCATATTTTTATATTTTAATATCTATCCAAATTCCCAAGATGATTTATCTTTTTTTTAAATCTCAAGAGTGACAGTGCTAAAGTTTGTGTCACTGAATCAGCAGTGGTCATAAATGTGGTTTAGCATGGTAATTTTTCCACCCTAAGGTAAAATAAGTACCCTAGGATAATATTCTACTTTTGGCCTGAGAAAAACCAAGTTGAGGTAATAAGTGATTTGGATACTTGTGTGATTGTAGAGTATGTCAGACTTTGCACTAAACTCCATACTGGGCTATTGCTGATAAAAAGGATCCATCTGAATACATTGATGGCTATATTATGTGTTCTTTTCTATTTGATGTCTCTAAAACTTGGCTGTTCCTATTAGTCCATAGTGTTCAATTTTATTCTCATACAGGCAAATAGTCACAGCATATATTTCTAATGACAATTCTAATAGGAAAAAGAAAGGAGGTTTAAAATTAAAACATATTTTAAAAGTAGATTTAGAATTGAAAAGGAAGTTTAAAATTTTAAATGCGGGTTTAAAATTAATGTGTATTTAGTAAACTGTCTACTCTTCATTGGATAATAATTATATCAGTCAAGAACACTATTTTACCCTTTTAAGTAACATATATATATATATTTAAAAGCTACCTTAAATTTTTTTTAGAAACTAAACCAGATAGAAATTAATAAGCATAATCAAAGTTATTTAAATATCTTATTTTGGGGGGTATGATATAATGATTTACCCAGGAGTTACCATACAGTGGGAAAAATAATGTTAATGCTTGTAATTTT
>CAUYPO010021034.1:0-26489 GCA_963574435.1 Cheirogaleus major | reverse complement strand
TTTTTTTTTTTTTTGAGACAGAGTCTTACTTTGTTGCCCAGGCTAGAGTGAGTGCCATGGCATCAGCCTAGCTCACAGCAACCTCAAGCTCCTGGGCTCAAGCAATCCTTCTGCCTCAGCCTCCCAAGTAGCTGGGACTACAGGCATGTGCCACCATGCCCGGCTAATTGTTTCTATCTATTTTTAGTTGGCCAATTAATTTCTTTCTATTTTTTTTTTGGTAGAGACAGGGTCTCGCTCTTGGTCAGGCTGGTTTCGAACTCCTGACCTTGAGCTATCCACCCGCCTCGGCCTCCCAGAAATAAAATTCTTAAATATGAGGAGTATAACCCTGAGAACCAGCCTGATCACTCTCTAAAATGCTTTCTTAAGATTTTGAAAGATTTATCCAAATAAGAAAGTTAGGCAATATAATTAAATGGGCGCAGTAACTGGGTCAATTCACAGTGATAAAATCCTCCACACAGTGAAAATAAAGCCTAAAGTGATACTCAACAAATAGAACATAAACTTAGGCAGTTATGGCTGGCACTCAGAGGTGAAGAAGAAACTAGAAGCCCCACTGGGGCCTTTTAAGTGCATCAGAACTAAGAGCCACCCTTGTTAATCTGTGAGAATCAGCAAGATTCCCAGGCAGTGAAAGGAATTATCTGGAGAACAAAAGTACGCTGTAGGAGTTGATGATTTCTTTGCATCAAATTAATATATGAAATTGAATTCAAATGAATCCCCCAGACTGGTGGCATTTTTCTCAGAGTCAGCAGGGAATCAGAGAGCCAAGAGTCTAAATTGTTCCCCAAATTATGTTATTTGTCATGGAAAACAGACTATGTTGTAAATTTGGTCAGTTCTACACCTCCCTTTGTCAGCTGATGTTGCGAGAAACCCTGGTAAGTGTATGATAGCAAACCCTGTGAAAAAGAAAGGGAAATTCTGTTTTGGTGACAATGATCTTTGGAGTCCCCCCATATGGACTTTATCAGAGCTATTGATTATCTACATGGGACTGTTTCTTCAAACAATCACAGCCTCACTCTGTGGAACCCAGGTCAGCTCTGGAGTTGGGGCAGAAGGTGATGTTAGTGGCCACAGTGGGGATGTGAAAAAGTCACCTCAAAGTTCCACCCTTTGCTCCACTCTGGTTTGGCTTGTACCACATGGGGACCTCAAGCACTAGACCTTCAAGGGCCTGAACCTGGAGGAAATTATCCTGGGCTCTGCCAACTCCACCTCTGTTGACACGTGTGGCCACTGGCCTTGATATATAACATCTGGCTGTCATCACCCACCCCTCCACTGCCACAGAACTTGCCCATCCCTTTTGTGAGGGAGCACAAACTTTATTCACCTCATAACTTCAAAAAACTCCCATAGACATCATGGCGAATGTGTTCATAGAAGCCAATTTTCCTTCTGACAAGCAAAGGCACTCTCCTACGTAACCATAACACAACCATCGAAAATCAGGAAATTAACACTGATATGTTATGTTGGGAGGAAAATTTTTCCTCTACCATTTTAAGTTCGAGTTCAGATGGTGGGAGGCCTGCAAATTATCTAGTAATGGATTAACAGGACGAGAGCTAGAGAGCAGCTGGAGACAGCGGTTTACATATCTATATAATAAGGAGGATAGTGTTTAGAGCATCAAAGGATGGAAGGTTTGGAGGAGGCTTGTTTACACAATCTTTTGGAACGTCCAGTCTCCCAAATCGGAGACCTGGGGAAGGAGCAGCTGTGACCACTCACTCTCCTAACGTTCTGATAAGGGAAGGCCAGAGAGGATTGCCTTCTGCATCTGTTGTAGCTCAGATGGTTTCACTTGGAAGTAATTTTTCTATCACTCAGTCCCTTTAAATACTACTATCTAATCCACAGTCCCCATCCAATTGCCAATTGTTTCAATAGCATCCTTTAGAGCAAAAGGATCCAATCTAGGATCACTCACTGTATCTCCTTGTCATGTCTCTTTGGTAGTCTTCTATCTGGAAGAGTTCCTTGTCTTGGACTTTAAGAGTCTGGACACTTTTGAAGCTTACAGGTCAGTTATTGTGACAAAATTTAATTTGTGTGTTTTTATTTATGCATCCTTTCATCCATTAATTCATTCATTCAGAACAGGTACAAGTTGATCATCATCTGCATGCTGAGCTTTGTCAGGCACTGGGGTATATAGTGCACAAGATGGATGTGGACTTTCCCCAACTTGGAAGAGGTCCCTAGAGGCTTCTGTAGTGTATTTGGATATGGTATGTGTGGGTTCTGGTTCCAACTCTATTACTTTCATTAAATCTTGAGCATGCTACTTATTTATTTATATATATTTTTGAGACAGAGTCTCACTCTGTTGCCCAGGCTAGAGTGCCGTGGCGTCAGCCTAGCTCACAGCAACCTCAAATACCTGGGCTTAAGCAATCCTCCTGCCTCAGCCTCCTGAGTAGCTGGGACTACAGGCATGGGCCACCATGCCCGGCTAATTTTTTCTTAATATATATAAATTTTCAGTTGTCCAGCTAATTTCTTTCTATTTTTTAGTAGAGACGGGGTCTTGCTCTTGCTCAGGCTGGTCTCAAACTCCTGACCCTGATCAATTCGCCCGCCTCGGCCTCCCAGAGTGCTAGGATTACAAGCGTGAGCCACCACGCCCGGCCTATTTCACATTATTTTAAAAGGGAAAAATTATAAAACATTACGCATCAACCCCAAATCCTCAACCAATTACCTAGAGCATAACTAAGGGGATTAGGATATGCCACCTCAAAATATGCCACTTTGGCATAAGAGTTATTTTGAGCTGAAGGCATTTCATTTCCTGAAATCCCTTATCACCTAAAAGCAAAGCCTCCCCAAAGAGCTCAGTTGTCATAATTCCCCACACCAGGATCAGCGCTAATCTTTTGTCTCCCAGGTGAGAAGTCAGCACCACACCTGGACAAATTGTCCTATTATCTATTCTCCTAAGGGCCCATTTATCTTTCAAAAAAGTCATTGTATTTCCCTAAATGTCCATTCTCCCTACTTCCCTCTCCTAAGAAGTCATTTGTTCTCCCAGAAGTGCCCACTCTGGGCCCTCCATCCCCTAGTAAGATGTAAGTAAGCCCCAAATCCTAACTGCCTTTTGGAGTCACATTTTTCTGTGAACTCCCACATACTTAACTTGAATAAAAACCAGTCTTTTCTCCTGCTAATCTGTCATCTATGAGTTTAATTTGCAGGCCCCAATCACTAAACTTAACAGGCTGTAGAAAAAGTTTTTTTCCCCCTCCTCACACACCTACTTATTAGAAACAATGATCACATTAGAATGCAAAATGTTTAAAATATTGATCACCAGAAAAAGGTAACAGATGCTTTATGTGCAGTAACATCTTTTCTGTTATAATCACTATTTGTATTTCTTTAATTCTTTATCCACAATTCTCTTCAAAACTTTATCAACTTTTTTGGTACTCATTGTACAGCTGTAGGTAAAAATAACGATCCAATATGGAAGGCTCTGATGGAGGCTTTCAGGACAAGCCCCTGCGCAGAGCGTCACTCACACTGAGCAGGAGGCTCTGTGGTCACTGTAAGCATCAGCGACATGCGAGGACCACATCATAACAGGTATATAGATTCCTCCGGTACCGTCTCCCAGCTCATAACTACTGCATAAACAGAAGAGCTGTGTTTTGAGAGATACGTACATTCTCTGAAATTTGGGTATTAAAAAAACAAAAGGTGTTGTTTCTGGGAGATACTTGGCAGGCTATGCCTGTGTATATAAAGCCATTAAGATAGTGTCTGGCACAAAGTATGAGTTGTTATTGTTTTACCTTTATGAATACAGCGTTCTAGTGGAGAAGGCAGGCACGTAAATGCACGATGGATAAGATTATTGCAGACTGGCCGGGCGAGGTGGCTCACGCCTGTAATCCTAGAATTCTGGGAGGCTGAGGCGGGAGGATTGCTCGAGGTCAGGAGTTTGAAACTAACCTGAGCAAGAGTGAGACCCCGTCTCTACTAAAAATAAAAAGAAATTAATTGGCCAACTGAAAATATATAGAAAAAATCAGCCGGGCATGGTGGCGCATGCCTGTAGTCCTAGCTACTCGGGAGGCTGAGGCAGGAGGATCGCTTGAGCCCAGGAGTCTGAGGTTGCTGTGAGCTAGGCTGACACCATGGCACTCTAGCCAGGGCAACAGCGTAAGACTCTGTCTCAAAAAAAAAAAAAAAAAAAAAAGATTATTGCAGACTGATAAGTTTTCTGAAGGCATCAAAGAACATGACAGGTAATGATGAGGGAGTAACTTTCTTCAGATAGTGGAGGAAGGGTGGTGACATCTAATATAAACCTGAGGGATAAGAAGGAGCCAGCCATCAGGGGAGCCAGCGCAGAGCATTCCAGGCAGAGGTGAGGACAGACGCCGAGTCGAAGGTGAGACAAAGCTGTGGAAAGGACAGTGATTGGAAAGTGGGGAGTGGAGAGAACGTTGTGGGATGAGGTGGGAGAGACAGGCAGGACTCAGGTTACGGGGAATCTTGGAGGCCATGGTACTGAGTTTGAATTCCATTTTAAGTGCAATAAGAAAACACTTAAGAATTTTAAGCAGAGAGATGACATGATCCGATTTATGTTTTTAGATCACGTTTGCTGAGGAGATTGGGCTAATGGAGATTTCAAGTGGAAGCTAGGAGACCAGTTAGGATATACTCATTAATTCAGGTGAGGAATGAGGCGACATTGAAGATGGAGAGAAGTCAGAGATGAGAATGATTTTGGAGGAAGAATTATTGGACTTTATGTTGGGTAAAGAAAATGGATGAGTCAGGGATGATGCTCAGATTTCTGGCTTTGTTAACTAGGTAGATGGTGGTGCCATTTATATAGAGAGAGGAAGACCTGCTATGAGGAAGCTTGGAAAGGAGTCTCTAAAGCCTGGGCGTGTTTTGAGAGGTGTCATGATTCGTCAGTGGCAGCATGGCTGCACTGCTGAGGTGGTGTCTCACCCACACGGTACTGGGAAAGGCTGGATTCTCATTATTTGCTTCGGCCCCTCAAAGCACCTGGTGACTTTTGCGTTGTTCCCTCCTTATGCATTTGTTTATTTTGCCTTATTGGCTGGAACCATGAAACTTGTGATAGATACACATGTGATGGATACATGTATTTAGCTTATACAACTCTTGGTTATATAAGCTAAATGTCAGAGAGGTCTGCCTTTATTCTGCATTATGAGCGCATAGCTGCAGTGTATCCCCTCTATCTCTTGTTGCACATTAAACAGAACAGCGATGGATAGGAATAAATGACCCCTCTGAACAGATCAAATCTATGATACTTTGGGAAGAATGGTCCGATGAGGGTTGTAGACCTTTACTGAAGGATAGCAGAATATGCCACTTTAGCATAAGGGTTATTTTGAGCTGAAGGCAATTAAGAATAAACAAATCAAGAAAAGCTCTCTGCCCTCCCTCTATTTGCCTAAAAGCTGGACATAACTCTGGAATGCTATTCTCCCCTCCCCTCTCTCCCAGGAAGGGCAGAAGTTAATCACCAGAGACAACTCTAGACCCTTATTAGCCTAGAGAAGTTACCGGGAGAATCTACAAAAAACCTTACTAATTATCCCTTTTCTTCTATTGGTTCCCCCACACTTTTTTGGCCTACATTTTGCCATCTCAGAAGCTCAAATCCCTTTCCTCTGTCTTGTCACCTCTCTACGTATGTACTGTTCTTTGTTAAGGTGCTATTTAAGCCAAAGGTACTCATCTCGGGCACTCCCGTGTGAGTACCTGCAATGCACATGTTGATAGACTTCTGTCTGTTTTTCTCATGTTAATCTGTTTTTGTCAGTCTAATTCACAGGGTCTCAGCTGGAGAACCTAGGAGAGTAGAGGAGAAAAGATTTTTTTCTGCCCTGCACAGAAAGGTCGTGTGAAGCGCATCGGCAGCAAGGTAGTTACGGTGCAGAGGGGAGCGAGGACTGGCTGCCTTGCTTACTGGCTGCGCTAGTTCAGCCAGATCAGTAGTTTCACTGGCCCTGGTTTCTCCATTTGTGAAATGTTTTTGGGGGGTATGGGAAAGCAAAACAAGAATTAAATAAGAGTGTAGTAATAGAATACTCTAGATTGTATTACAGAAATAAATAACTTCGAAACTCAGTGGCTTCAGTGGCTCCAAGGGCTTGGCACAACCAAAGCTGATTCAGATGCAGGAGGAGGTCTTCTTCTGGAGACCTTGAGATCCTGATTTCCATCATCTTATGATGTAACCTCAAGGTGTGGCCTCCGAGCTTGTTGAGGACAGCAAAGAGGGAGGACATGATATTAATGCATTAATTACTGCATGATATTGATTAATTGTTAATGTTTGGACTTGGAAGTGGCTTATATCACTTCTACCCACCCCTACGGGCCAGTACTGAGTCACATATGACCTCAGTAAAACTGTAAGATAAGCTGGAAAATGTAGTTTCCCAAGTGCCCAGTAGGAGAAAAACAAAATGGGATTTGGTGCCATATGGTATTGTTTCTATCTCATGTAGGTAAATACGTTTTATAAAATATTATCTCTAACTTTCTTTGGTAATGATGTTTTGAAATGACCACAATGGGAAAAGAAGTTAGTAGGTAAAAAGTATAAATTGAATCACAAGATGGAAAACTCCCCTCTGAATAATAAGAAAATAATTGTCCTTTCTAGAAGGATCAGCAAAGAGGCCTGAGGGGCAGAAGGTGCAGGATCGAGGGACTGAATTGGAATGGGATAAAATAGTGTAGAAAAAAACCTTTTTCCTTTACCCTCTCATGTACCTGGAGTCTGTGAATTAAACTGGCAAAAGACAGATGAACAGGAGAAAGCATACAAATCTTTATTGTTGTTAATAGTTTTACATGGCACAGGGAGTTTCATAGAAAAGAAGTAAAAAACCCCAAGGGGCCAGGCGTGGTGGCTCATGCCTGTAATCCTAGTCCTCTGGGAGGCCGAGGCAGGAGGATCTCTAGAGGTCAAGAGTTCAAGACCAGCCTCAGCAAGAGTGAGACTCCCCAATCTCTACTAAAATAGAAAGAAATTAGCCAGACAATCAAAAATAGAAAAAAAAAAAATTAGCTGAGTGTGGTGGCATGCACCTGTAGCCCAGCTACTCGGAAGGCTGAGGCAGGAGGATTGCTTGAGCTCAAAAGTTTGAGGCTGCTGTGAGCTAGGCTGATGCCACGGCACTCTAGCCTGGGCAACAGAGCGAGAGACTCTGTCTCAAAAATAAATAAATAAATACAAATAAAAAATACAAAAACCCAAGGAAGTGGTTAGACTTGAGGGCTTATACACATTTTAACAAATGGTGATAAGTAAATGTCTGAAAAAGAGCAATGGAATGTTTTACAAGTTATCTCTTTAAACCACCTCCTTCCTTTTTGTGAATTAAAAACTACATTCCTACTCAAGGCTAGTAATCAAAGGGGCAGAAAAATATTCTTTGCTATTTGTTTTCTGGTATCTTAAACCACAAGAGATAGCTGAACAGAATTGTCCAAGGGTTACAAGATCATCCTCACAGGAGATAAGGTCAATAGGAACCACCAGTTATAGTTAAACAACAACAGCCTGAGGTCACGGTAGGTGATACCACCAGTGACCCAAACCCAAGTGCTGAAAACCCCACTTTAAAAAGCCCTGTTTTTCTGCTTGAAGACAGGATGGTGGTCTTTGAGACGCTAGTCCACCGTCCTCCTCATTTGCTGGCAAATTCATAAACTTCTCTTTCCTTTTCCTTAAACCACTTGTCCTTGTTCTTCGTTCTTGCTGATTGGGCTCAGGGCCAAGTACTGAACTTTCAGTAACAAGTTATGTCATAGGGATTAGACAAAAGGAAGGGGTTTGAGCTTCTGGGGCAATACACTGTGGGAATGTGACTAGGAAACAAACATATGGGGAAGTTAACTAATGGAAGCTTAACTTATGGAAGTTAAGCTTTGTTTCAGACTCATCTTGGCACGGACTCAGCATCTCTGGTGATAAGAACGTTCTGTTCTTCCTGGTACCCAGAAGGGACCTTTCTCATGGGAAATATATGCCCTGGTTTTAGGCAGAAAAAGGGAAGGCAAAGAGCGTCTGACGTTTCTCAGTTGCCTTCAGTTCAAAATCACCACGATGCTAAATTGGCATATTTTGGGGTGGTGTGTTCTGATCCCCTTCAATGTCTTAGTTGGTAAATTTCATAATTATGATGAAAGTGTGGCTGGAGAAGAAAGTTTTGTGTCTGAACTAAAAGTAAATGCCATTTTTAAGAGCCAACAATTTTGTAGCCAACAGAAAGTTAAAGTTTACCACATTCACCCGAGAGCAGGAAATTCCAAAATGAAGATCTTTTCTGCAAATAAAAAGAAAGAGCTATTGCTGCAAGGCATGCCCAAGCTAAATGTTAAGGATAGAAGGTGGCAATACATGGAGATTTGTGTGGTGACTTCTGTACATTAGGAAAACTAAACAGTGTTTCACGTTCTGTTATTTGAAGACACAGGGTAAGCACTCCGGGTCCAAGGCTCTTCAGTGAGATATGCTACCTTTCAAGACAAAACCCTCTCGGTAATACAGCTTGGGAAATCAGGGTCCTTACAAGGCTGCTCCTCAATCTCTTTGAGTTTTTCTCTTAACCACTGCCCTGCTCACCCCATCCCTGCTCCTGCCACACTGGATATTCTCTAATCCTTGAATCTTCTAGCTGTGTTCCTGCTTCCTGGCATCCACTCCAGCTCTTCCCTCAGTCTGGAAAGCTCTTCCATGAGATATCCACGGTGCTAACTCTCTCAGAGACTCAGTGATGTCTATTCTACTTAATACCTGTCTACGGTAACACCTTTCCTCACCCATCATAAGGGTCATAATGGACACTCTTATAACAAAAGACAGGTTAACAAGAGAAAAGAAAACAAATTTATTCCATTAAAGTTTTACATGGGGGAGCCTTCAGAAATAAAGACCCAAAGACCCAGGGAAAACTGTTTTTATACTTAGGTTTAATGAAGAATGGTGGCCGGGCATGGTGGTTCACGCCTATAATCCTAGCATTCTGGGAGGCTGAGGCAGGAGGATCACTTAAGGCCAGGAGTTTGAGGTTGCAGTGAGCTATGATGACGCCACTGCACTCTAGCCTGGGTGACAGAGCCAGACTCTGTCTCAAAAAAAAAAAAAAAAAAGAAAAAAGAAAGAAAGAGAAGGAGAGGGAACAGAAGGAGGAGGAGGAGGAGAAGGAGAATGGACAGCCATGTAGAAATGTGATTGGACAAAGGGGTGTGATCTATGGTAAGATACTGTGGGGTAGGGACAGCAAGGCCTGTCTGTTCAGATTCTTCTTGGCTTCTGTGTGGCAT
Organism: Cheirogaleus major; assembly: GCA_963574435.1. Taxonomy (NCBI): domain Eukaryota; kingdom Metazoa; phylum Chordata; class Mammalia; order Primates; family Cheirogaleidae; genus Cheirogaleus; species Cheirogaleus major. Next base: position 17,135 of record CAUYPO010021034.1, on the reverse strand, counting down.
TCCTTCTTCCTGGGTATGGGGCAGGACCCCTCTGAAGTGAGAGTCTTCAAGGGAGAATGGAGAAATGATTATTCTAGGTTTTATGGCTTGCTTTGAGGGAGAGGAGTTTTAGTTTCCACGATCTGCATTGGGGAAGAAGAATTCCGGTTTCTAGGACTCCCTTAGGGAGGAGAAGGTGAGTGGGAGGCAGGAGGGCAGGAGAAGGTCAGAGAGAACTTGCTTTTGAGGCTATTTCTGAGGCCGCCAAGTCTCCTGTGGTTCAAAGTGCTCAGCTTGCCAAATCGTGATGCTTTGGGGTATCCTTTTCTGAGCTCCAACAATTCAAACATACAAGTTTACTTTTCATAATATTTATTATTTGCCTTCCCCCATCGGAATGTAAGCTCCACAAGGGCAGTGATTCCTTATGCTTTTTTTTTCAAGCACTTTTTTCAAGACACACAAAATGCTTGTGGAATTGAATCAATTACACAAAAATTACTAACTAGCTCCTAATGGGTTAAGTGGCACACAGGTTTGTTTTCCCCTAAAACAACTGCTGTGAACAAAGAGTTCTTGTATAACAGGGAAACCAAAATCAAGGAGAAAATCAGTATGAACATTTTAAAGGGTCTTTTTTGTGTTGCTGATTTTGTATTTCAGGTTATGACCAATGGAGTTAACATTATTTAAAGTATAATTTTTAGTTTTTAAAGTAATTTCTTTGGAGTGTTTTTCTTTCCTTTTAAAACAAGTAAGCTCTGTAAAGAACATAAGCTTCAGTTTCAGCTTAAGAGAAAAACCTTTAGGTGGAGATAAAACAGAAACCAGCACCTCCATTCGATCTTTCAGTACCTGGTCTGTTTGAAGAGCGGCTGTGTTTGGACAGTGGTGCGGAATGAGATCATTTCTGTTACTGTTTGTGAAGGGCTTAGCTTTGCCACATTTTCCTTTGGGGCTTAAGAAGCTGAACATTTTAGGATGCTTGTTAAAAAATTAAATATAGAGTTTTAGTTGCTTTAGTGGGTTAAAAGGTTCAGCAAAAGAGGCATTGAAATAACTTCAGAGGTATACTTGAACAGCTTCTGAATCCTTGTGAAAACATAAATCCTTATTAAAAGAGTCAACGTTTTATACATAAGTTACATTTTTATGGTTTTGTTGTGGTGGGGGCGGTGGTTGTTTTGAAACTTTACCTCTGCTCCAGAAACACTAAACATTGCCTTTGAATGATTGCCCAAACGATCACCTTTGCTGTGGTGGCTAAGCTAGCCCAGGCATTTAGGGTGTAATTTGCATTTGTTTAGCAAGGTCTTCACTTCCTTAGCATGAAAAAGAACTCTTGTGTCCTCTAAGTATAAATGCCGTTGACATTTTTGCATCTTTCCAGTGCATTCCAGAAAATCTGGGGGGAAATTGGCTCAGAGGGAAGTCCTTCTCCAGCCACCTGGTTTTCTGTTTAGGGTCAAGTACAGAGACATGCAGCATTTAGCCACGTAAGGCCCACAGTCAATATTGGGCATTATATCAAAATTAATTGCATCGCCTGGTCCTAGTCATTAATCTTAGTATGCTCAAGCTCTGTGAGAGCCGTGGAACATTTATTTATAATTTCGCTTCAACTTGTAATTCTTTACCCAATAACATTGGTCGATTAGCCCCCTGCTGCTGCTTGATTAGACTGTCAGCTGTAAGAAGTAGCTCCTCCTTTGGGCAGTTACTTTGCCACAGCCATCAGAATTTTAGTGAGCAAATGGATAAAGATGAGAAAGATTCTTCACCGAGTGCTGAGTCTGATGGTGTTGCCCGCAGCTTTGGGTACACTCACTCTCTTCTTCAACAACGCTAATGGGACTCTCATAAAAATATTCTATAACCTTATGAACAACAACCTTAAGGATTTTTCCCTTAAGGGATCTGGGATTGGCTATTTGTGATGGTGACAGGTCCCTTGCACTCTAAATCCGATCAGATGAATTGTCCTGACTGCCAGAAACAGATCACTTAAACAGAAGTCTTGGAGTGGTACCTGAATGAACCTGCTTTAAAGGATTATTTTGGAAAGCACTCTGTCCCTTGTTTGTTTGAGTAACTCACTCCTCTACAAATACGGGCCACGTTTTACATTCGCATTCTCAGCAGTAAGCTAGAGCCCTAATTTGCGCCCCACCCTGGGTGGCTTCGAGGCCTGAGGTGCTGGGTGGCTCCTGGCTGCCACGGTAGGAAATTGTCAGTACACGCTGGGGGAATTGTGAACAGGGTAAGAGAAGGACGGAGAAAACAAAGCAAAGTCAGATTGATTTGAAAAGCAATTTAAAGGTTGGATCTTAATAGGAAAAAAATTACAATTTCAAGGCCCATTAGTATTCCCTAATCCTGAAAGTGTCTAAAAGGTTATCTTTTAAAAATGTCACATTTTTACTGATGAAATGACAAAGGAGCCAGAACATGGGACAATTTAGTAGTATTTATTGTTAGTAGAAACAAATATTTTATTTTTACAGATTTGTCAGCTACCTGTAAGAAGTATCTAGTGACAGGCAAAGAAAACTCTCCAGGGGGTTGCGATACCCTTCCTCCCTCAGCATTTAATGTACTAAATATCATGTCACCATAATATGTTTATTCAGTTTGTGATAGAAGAGATGGGGGCAGATGATGAAAAACAGCTAAGAATTAATGATGTCTGTTAACGGGAAGGTCTTCTTTAACTCTTTGATAGTCTCAGGACTGGTCTGGGTCATTCTTGGTTTTGGGTAGTTATCAAGTGGATCCCAGGGTGTAGCAGGAACCTTACATTTGGAATCTTGAAGTCAGCCACAAGCTCATACTAAGGTTACCAGCAGCTGAGGGAGAGAAAGAGAAACGGAGGGAAGAGAGAGAGGTTTTGGAAAGAATACATTATTTAATATACAAACATAAAAGTGTTGATGTAGTCATCATAAGAAATGTCAGAATTTTTGGAACTCTCCTACATTTATTTTATGGTTTAATTTTATTTTTATTTTGAATTACATGGGTGGGAGATAGGAGGGCAGCAGTTCACCTGTTAGGTGAATCCTATTGGCCTTGCACAACAGACTGGATCCACTATTGCTGATGTTATGGGTGCCGTGCATTAAAATGTCATGGGGGTCATTTCCTTCTATTTCACTGTGCCTAATAGAGAGACTCAAAAGGGCAAGGCAGTAAGTGAGCGATAAAGCACAATGCCTGGGACCTATATTTGGCAATGGTGAAAAGCTAGCAAATGGGTAAAACCTATCCAACAAGTTCATCCAGTTTCCCCAGGGTAATCAGGACAAATGTGAACAGTCAAGTTGAGAACAGAGATTTTAGACTCCTCTTTGGAATCACTGTGTCTTGGGGCTCTATTACTTAGCTACTTTTTCGGTCTTTCTGACCCCTCCATGCGAATGTGCGTGTGGGATCGCGGTTGATGCTGCACATGTTGTCTCTTCTGGTGGTCTGGGATGTGTCAGATAACACCACCAATTTCTTTAATATTGTCCAGGGATGAGCCGATGTGGAAAATAATGAACATTAATTTGTAAGATGTAGCCATATCCCTTTTTAACTCTCTTAGACGTGATTTATTAATGCTTTTTGCATGCAGTTTTCACGGGCTGACAGGGACCAGCTGGCCTGTTGGCTTCTCAGCCGCCGCTTTCTTGGGCCCTGTGAATGGAGCAGATGAGCAACTGCGCACGACTGCACTCGCCGCTGTGCTCGGAGCACTGCCCCCACCCCAGTTTAAAATCTGCTTGCAGCTTCCAGATTCTTACATGATGCTTATTGGGGCTCAGAAAATGATACCGCAAAATGAAGGCCTCAGGAGCAGCTTCAGAAGAAAAAATTTCTCCCTGACCTTCTCCTGCCCTCCCATCCCTGGCCCCTCATTCTCCTGCGAGGCTAGCCACGGAAGCTAGAATTCATCTTCCCCAAGGCCGGTTGTAAAAACTGACCCCCTTTTCCCCAAAGCCAGCCATAAAACCTAAAGACATTACTCTAACCTCCCCTACAAGCATGTTTCTGTGTAAAAACTGGCCATAAAGAAATTCTCTGGGCTAGGTGCGGTGGGTCACGCCTGTAATCCTAGCACTTTGGGAGGCCGAGGCGGGAGGATTGCTTGAGCTCAGGAGTTCAAGACCAGCCTGAGCAAGAGCAAGACCCCGTCTCTACTATAAATAGAAAGAAATTGGCCAAACAACTAAAAAAAAAAAAAAAATAGAAAAAATTAACCGGGCATGGTGGTGGGTGCCTGTAGTCCCAGCTACTCTGGAGGCTGAGGCAGGGAGGATCACTTGAGCCCAGGAGTTTGAGGTTGCTGTGAGCTAGGCTGACGCCACGGCACTCTAGCCCAGGCAACAGAGTGAGACTCTGTCTCAAAAAAAAAAAAAAAAGAAATTCTCTGACCTACCTTATTTGATTGTAGGCCCCTTTCCAGAGAGGGCCATGTCCCACACCCAGAAGGAAAAAATGTTGCAGAAAGAGGCCAGGAAGAATCTAAGCAGACAGGCTTTGCTGGGTTCCCTGCTCTGGCTGTTAGCATTAGATCATGCCCTTTTGTCCAATCAGAGCCCCACACGACCGTTCATACTTTGTTGAACCTAAGCATTAAAATGGACAGTTTCCCCTGTGTCTTTGGCTCTTCATTCTGAAGGTTCCCATGTCCTGTAAAACTATGATCAGATAAATTTGCATGTTTTTTCTCCTATGAATTTGCCATACGTCAGATTTTCAGTGAACCTTCAGAGGGCGAAGAAGCTTTCCCTGGGCCCCCCGCATGCTCCATGCTAGGCTTTGCAGAGGCCAAGTGACGTGGTGCCCTGGGCCCAGTGCCATCAGTGCTGACAGTTGATTCTCCTTAGAACTGGATTCGCCAGCTTGTCTCAGGACTCTGGTTTGTTTGGCTTCCTTCCTAGGGCCTTAGCAAGTTTGGATATAGAGGCTTCCTTTTCTCTATTTTTCAGAAGTAAAGACCTCTCTGCTTGCTTGAGCCCAGGAATTAGAGGTTACAGTGAGCTGCGATCGTGCCACTGTCCTCTAGCTTGGGTGACAGAGCAAGAGTCTGTCTCAGAAAAAAAAAGTTAAGTAAGAAAGAACGGAAAGAAAAGAAAAGGAAAGGAAAAAGAAAAAAAGTCAGGAAAGACTTTGTCCTTGTAAACTCTTCTAGATGAGATATTGCTAATGAGCATGAGAAACAGCCCAATATAATTGTATAAAAGCTGCAAACATCTGTTGAGTGAGGTGTCTGGAGAAATGTGAGCAGAAAACTGGCTCTTGTTCTTGGTCTGATGTCAGTCTTTCCATAATACTAAGCAGTAATATCTACTGAGTGCTTACTATGTCCTAAGTTTCGTGCCAACATGTTACATACATCATCTTATTTAGGTATCAAACTCATCATATGAGGTGGGTGGTATTATTTCTCCATTTTACAGATGGGGAAACTGAGTCAGAAAGAGGTTGTGATTTTATGTGAGGATCACATAGCAGTAAGTGGTTAGTTCTGCCTTCTGAACTGAGAATGTCTGACTCCAAAGCCTGTGATTTAGATTCTAGAGCTAGTCATGTAATATAGAATTATTGTCTAATCTCTTCTAATAGCAATACTCAAATAAAACAGATGTATATAAAAAAAAAGAAATAAAGACTTTTTCAAGGAAACGGGTTGGGGAGCAGGGGGTAAAAGGATAGAGAACACATTTAGTTTAGAAGAATAGATAGATCTTTCTCTTTTTTTGAGACAGAGTTTTACTCGGTTGCCCCGGCTAGAGTGCTGTGGCCTCAGCCTAGCTCACAGCAACCTCAGACTCCTGGGCTCAAGCAATCCTCCTGCCTCAGCCTCCCGAGTAGCTGGGACTACAGGCATGCGCCACCATGCCCGGCTCATTTTTTCTATATATTTTTAGTTGGCTAATTAATTTCTTTCTATTTTTAGTAGAGACGGGGTCTCACTCTTGCTCAGTCTGGTTTTGAACTCCTGACCTTGAGCGATCCACCCGCCTTGGCCTCCCAGAGTGCTAGGATTACAGGCGTGAGCCACCACGCCCGGCCAAGAATAGATAGATCTTTAGGAGAATCTATCAAAAGACAAAATTACAACAAATTTGATTTAAAGAATGTGATTGACTTTATTGTGATTCTAGAATTGGGCAACACTTCACTCTATAAAATAGAATAAGTGTTCCAATGAAAGGCAGGGGGCAGGGGTTGGCTTTATAGACAAAAGAGACTGAAGAAAGCATAACCAACAACAAAAGGCAGATTGGGCATTTCAAAGTTACTTTCCTTATGAAGCAGGTACTCTGCTTTATTGCACTTCACACATTACTGCATTTTTTACAAATTGAAGGATGAATAGGTAATGCACAGCGTTTTTTTAGAGCAGTGAAACTATTCTGTATGATGCTGTAATGGTGAATACATGTCATTATAGTTTTGTCCCAACTCATAGAATGTGCGACACCAAGAGCAAACTCTACCTAATGTGAGCTATGGGCTTGAGCTAATAATAATGTCTCAATATCGGCTCATCAGTTATTACAAATATACTACACTAATGCAAGATGTTAATAATATAATAGGGGTCTGGAAAGGGTGGGGTTGGAGGTATATAGAAACTTCATAATTTCTATTCAATATTTTTATAAACCTAAAACTACTCAAAAAATAAGTCTATTAATTAAAAGGAAACAATAAGATGGATCTGAAAAGAGCATGAGAAGAAGGGTGCCATGAGGGGAGTCCACGAAAGTATGGCCAGCACAATTATGAGTCTTTCTGAGTAACTGCGAGGGCAGATTTCTGATGTGGTGTTTCCTGACACCCAGGAGTCCAGCAGGTGGATTTAAGCTACTGGTCAATTGAGCAGCAGGACAGTGTTCACCGTCTTAGAACTACTAATGGTATCACAGGCTGCCATCTCAGCAGGAGAGGGGAAGAAGAAAAGGAGTTTTCAACTGAGTTGAAAGGCAAGAAGTAGAGAAGTCCAGAGGCTTTTGTAGCCCACAGCATTTGAACAGCTCTTCGAATAAGCCTTCTGAAGTTCTGGAGTTGTAGCTAGAGCTGTCAGACTTGAGCAACCCTGAGATAGAATGATTATGAGCTTTGATGTGGTGGTTTGTGCTGCACTCACAATATTTGCTGTGTGTGTGTGTGTGTGTGTGTGAGAGAGAGAGAGAGAGAGAGAGAGAGAGAGAGAGAGCGCGCGAGAGCGACAGCCCGAGACCCAGAGAGACCAAAAGGAAAGAAAAGGGATCTTCACCTTCACTAATTCCTTGACGTGGCAGAGTCTTAACCTGGCCTGCCTTTTCTTTTCTATTTATTTCATAGAACTACCCTCATTTCTTTTCTTTCTTTCTTTTTGTTTTTTTTTTTGAGACAGAGTCTCACTCTGTTGCCTGGGCTAGAGTGCTGTGGTGTCAGCCTAGCTCACAGCAACCTCAAACTCCTGGGCTCAAGCGATCTTCCTGCCTCAGCCTCCCGAGTAGCTGGGACTACAGGAGAGCACCACCATGCCTGGCTAATTTTTTGTTTCTATTTTTAGTTGCCCAGATAATTTTTTCTATTTTTTTAGTAGAGATAGGAGGGTCTCGCTCTTGCTCAGGATGGTCTCAAGCTCCTGACCTCAAGCAATCCTCCTGCACGGCCTCCCAGAGTGCTAGGATTACAGACGTGAGCCACCGCACCTGGTCACAGTTATCTTTTTAAAAAAGATTTCTTTAGAGCAGTTTTAAGTTCATGGCAAAATTGACAGGAAGGATTAGAGATTTCCTATATATCCCCTTCCCCCACACATGCACGGCCTCCCCCATTATCAATATCCCCTTCCAGAGTGGTACATCTGTTACAATGAGCCTACATTGACGCATCATAAACACCCAAAGTCCATAGTTTATATTAGAGTTCACTCTTGGTGTTGTACAGTCTGTGGGTCTGGACAAATGTATAATGATATGTAGCCACCATTGTAGTATCATACATAGTATTTTTACTACCCTAAAATTTTTATTACCTCTGCCCTGCCTATTTATCCCCCTCAACCTCTGACAACCAGTGATATTTTTTATTGTCTCCATAGTTTTGCCTTTTCTAGAATGTCATATAGTTGGGATCATACAGTATGTAGCATTTTCAGATTGGTTTCTTTCACTTAGTAATATGCATTTATGTTTTCTCTATGTATTTTTGTGGTTTGATAGCTTGTTTCTCTTTAGTGCTGAATAATATTCCATTTTTTGGAAATACCATAGTTTGTTTATCTGTTTACCTACTGAGGGGTATCTTAGTTGCTTCCTAAAGTTACTTTTTTATCTATCAAGAAGTGTTTGTTTTTCATAGCAAAATGGGGCTTTGTAAGCCACCAGAACCTATATTTTTCCAAGGGCATTTGGGCCCTGGAGTTTTAAGAAAATGTTAAATGTTATTACCAATCGAAAACCAATCATAGAGGTATGATGGAAATGCTAGTGTAAGCCACTGGGATGATTTTCAAGTTATACAACTTTAATTTACATGCATCTTTTTAGGAGTCTGCATCAGAGAGTGGCAACTATACCCCACAGGTCAAATATAGCTCACTGCCTGATTTTATATGGCCTGTGAGCTAAGTATGGTTTTTAAATGGCTGAAAAAAAATTGAAGGAGAAGAAGAAGAAGAGGAAGGAGAATTTGTAACAAGTGAAACTTATATAAAATGCAAATCTCCGTTTTTGTAAATAAAATTGTATTGGAATATAGCCATAATCCTTTGCTTATATATTGTCTATGGTCGTTTTTGTACTTCAATGACAGTTTCAAGTAGTATAATAGAGACAAATTTCAAAGCCTAAAAAATTTACTGTCTGACCCTTCAGAGAAACTTTGCTGAGCCTTGGTTTATATTGTAATACTAGAGAAGCAATCATAGAAGTCTGGAAGAATCTCTGGGAAGATGAGTCTAGTCCAGCAGATACTTCTGGTTTACTGCATACCTTGGGCAATTCACATAACCTGGTCTCCTCATCTGTAAAATGAGAGTATTAGACTCAAAGGTCTAAGTCCCTCTTTGGTATGTTTGTAACATTATTCATTCCATTCTTCCTTTATAGGTTGACGGTTGTTTTTTTTCTTTTTTTTCATTTGGTTAAAGCAACCTCACTTCGTCTTTCTTTTCCATTAATCTGTTTGACATGAACCGAGCTACTACGGCAATATTCATCTCTGTTCAAAAGCTTCAGAAATCTTTAGATCTCATATTTTCATCTGATTTTATCTCTCATCACAGTGATTTAAACGCTGATTTTTTTTTTTTTTTTTTTTTTGAGGCAGAGTCTCACTCTGTTCCCTGGGCTAGAGTGCTGTGGCGTCAGCCTAGCTCACAGCAACCTCAAACTCCTGGGCTGGAGTGATCCTTCTGCCTCAGCCTCCCGAGTAGCTGGGACTACAGGCATGCGCCACCATGCCCGGCTAATGTTTTCTATATATTTTTAGTTGGCCAATTAATTTCTTTCTGTTTTTAGTAGAGATGGGGTCTCGCTCTGGTTTCGAACTCCTGACCTTGAGTGATCCGCCCACCTCGGCCTCCCAGAGTGCTAGGATTACAGGCGTGAGCCACCGTGCCTGGCCTAAATGTTGATTTTGTGTGATGGGTTGAGATATGTTACCTAATTTTGTTGGATGGTTGAGTTATTTTGCTGTGGCCCAAAGAGCAGTTTACTCTGTTCCATAGCAACAAGCTTCTTGCCCACATTTTCCATCTGGTATCTGAAGCCTGTATCTTGTAGAGATTTGTTTCATTAGCTGACAATCATCATTTATCTGCTTTTGGCTTTAGTATTCCTGACAGTCTCATTATTGCTCATCCTAATTCATGCCAGTTTCAAATAAGAAAGCTCTTGGAGTTGTTTGCATAACAGAAGGGATTCAATTTCCTTATCTTGAAAACAAGGGATTAGATGAAAAGGTCCCTACCAGCTGGAGCCATCTATGATTTTATGATTTTATGAAACTTGTTTTTAATGACTTGTGTATGTGCTTGACAGCTCACCTAGGCTGTAGCCTGTGCAGGGGAAGGCCTGGGGGCCATGACACTCACTCACTAGATGTTGAACAAGTGAATAAGTGAATAAATGCTGCATAAACCCAGGCAACGTTGGGATGAAAAAGCCATTGCCCCATGAGGAAAACATCAATTATATTTTGTAATTTTGCCACATTCTTTTTCCAAAATATTTTTAGAGATTTCTTAAATCCCCACCAAGGAGAGTAGGGAAAAAAAAAATGAACAACAACAACAACAAAAAAAAAAAATGAAAGAAAAAGAAAATAAATCTCAAAGCTGAACCATGACCTATAACTGCTGGCTACCTCCTTGGTCTGATTTCCTACCACATTTTTTTCTAGTCCTTGTACTATTGTTTCCACTAGCCTCTCTGCTGTTTCAAAATGTGCCAAGCACATTCCCATCTCTGGGCCCTTGTGCTAGATGCTCCCTCTGCTTGAAATGCTCTTCCTTGAATATCCAAGTGGTTCACCCCCATCCTTTATGCAAATCTGTACTCAAACATCTCTCAGAGAAACCATCAGACCCCAGAAAAGGTAAAATCAATTTTTATATTGATTTCCTGTCGAAATGATAATCTTTTATATATGTTGTAGTAAAATTTATTAAAATTAATTCTACCTATTCCTTTTTATACTTTTAGTGTTGCTATTAGAAAATTTAAAATTACACTTGTGCTTCTCATTTGTGATGGGCATTATATTTTTATTAGATGGCATTGTTCTGAACCACGAGCTTTCCTAAATGGTTAAGAAAACTTCTTTAGTTTCTCCTGGAGTTACTGGTTCATGCAGTTTTTCTCTCTCTCCAGAATAAACTTTGATGATTTACATTTTCCTCAAAAACCATTTATTTCAAATATATTTTCAAATGAGTGAATACAGTGCTTTACAAATATTATTTTTATTTATTTATGGAGGTTACAGTAGATCAGCTTTGAGATGTATTGAGAAATTCTGTTTTTAGAATTCTGATTAATTATGTGTCTGATGTTTGATTCCTCTTTTCTAATGTTTGTTGATTCTAATAGATTTATAGAATCAAAAGTTATATCAATGAATAAAAAGTCAATATTTATTTTCTTTTCAGTTCTACAAATTATTTTTCCTGAGGTGGATTGTCTTCTAATTATTTAGATATAGATATACTTTATCCATCAGGGTTTTTTTTCAATATTTCATATTCAAGAAAATATTGTTTCTCATGATATTGCATTTAAAAATAAAACAGGGTATTTCCTGGATATAAATTTTATCCTTTCTCATGTCCTGTCTTTGAAATCATTTTTTTTTTAATTTCAAAGTATTATGTGGGTACAAATGTTTTTGATCACACAGATCGCTTTGGTAATGATTGAGTCAGGCTTAAAAGTGTACCCATCACTGAGATAGTGTTCATTGTAGCCGTTAGGTGGATTTTCGCCCATACCCTCCTCCTCCACCCTGCTTGATTTTCATTGAGGTTTACTGCCTCAATGCACATGTTTGCTCATCAGTTAGTTCCAATTAAATAGTAAGTATATATGGTGTTTGTTTTTCCATTCTTTAGATACTTCACTTAGGATAATGGTCTCCAGTTCCATCCATATTGTCATAAAAGGCATTAAGTCATCCTTCTTCATGGCTGAGTAGTGTTTCATGGTATACATATACCACATTTTGTTAATCCACTCATGAATTGAGGGAGATTTGGGTTGATTACACATCTTTGCAGTTGTATATGTGCTGCAATAAACATTTGAGTGCAGTTATCTTTTTGATGAAATGACTTCTTTTTCTTTGGGTAAATACCCAGTAGTGGGATTGCTGGATCAAATAAATGGTAGGTTGATTTTTAGTTCTTTGAGGAATCTCCATACTGTTTTCCATAGAGGTTATAGTAATACTAATTTTCAGCCCCACCAACAGTGTATAAGTATTCCTTTCTCTCTGCATCCACATCAGCATCTATTGTTTTTGGACTTTTTAATAAAAGCCGTTCTGACTCGGGTAAGGTGATATCTCATTGTGGTTTTAATTTGCATTTAATTTCCCTGCTGATTAGTGACATTGAGCATTTTTAATATGTTTATTGGCTATTTGTCTATCTCCTTTTGAGAAGCTTCTGTTCATATCTTTGGCCCACTTTTTAATGGGGTTGTTTGATTTTTTCTTGCTGATTTGCTTGAGTTCTTTGTAGATTCTGGTGACTAGTCCTTTATCAGATGTATAGCTTCGAAATATTTTCCTCCCATTCTGTAGGTTGTCTGTTTGCTCTGTTAATTTTCTTGACTGTACAGAACCTTTTTAATTTAGTCAAGTCCCATTTATTTATTTTTGTTGTTGCTGTGATTGCCATTGGGGTCTTCTTCATAAATTCTTTGTCTAGGCTGACATCTAGAAGAGGTTTTTCAACATTTTCTTCTAGAATTCTTATGGTTTCATGCCTTACATTTAAGTCTTTTATTCATCATTAATTAATTTTTGTGAGTGGTAAGAGATATGGATCCTGTTTTTATTCTTCTGCATGTAGCTAACCAGTTGTCTTGGCACCATTTATTGAATAGGGATTCTCTTTCCCAGTGCATGTTATTGTCTGCTTTGTCAAAGATCAGTTGGCTGTATGTGGATGGTTTTATATCTGGGTTTTCTGTTCTGTTCCATTGTTCTATGTCTCTCTTTTTGTGCCAGACCTATGCTGTTTTGGTTATAGTGGCCTTGTAGTATAGTTTGAAGTCTGATAATGTGATGCCTACCAGTTTGTTTCTTTTGCTTAATATTGTTTTGGCTATTCGGGCTCTTTTCTGGTTCCAAACAAAGCATAGAATTATTTTTTCTATATCTGTGAAATATGATGTTGGTATTTTGATGGGGATTGCATTGAATCTGTAAATCACTTTGGGGTAGTATGGATATTTTAACAATGTTGATTTTGCTGATCTATAAGCATGATATATTTTTCCATTTGTTTGTATCATCAGTGATTTCTTTCTTTTCTTCTATAGTTCTCATTGTATAGATCTTTCACCTTGGTTAAGTATATTCCTAGGTATATACTTTTATTTTCTTTGTAGCTATTGTGGATGGCATTGAGTCTTTGATTTGATTCTCAGCTTGACTGTCATTGGTATACAGAAATGCTACTAATTTGTGTACACTAATTTTTTTTTTGAGACAGAGTTTTGCTCTGTTGCCCAGCTAGAGTGTTGTGACATCAGCCTAGCTTACAGCAACCTCAAACTCCTGGGCTCAAGCAATCCTCCTGCCTCAGCCTCCCATGTAGCTGGGATTATAGGAACGTGCTACCATGCCCAGCTAATTTTTCTGTTTTTAGTAGAGACAGTGTCTCACTCTTGCTCAGGCTGGTCATGAACTCCTGACCTCAAGAAATTCTCCCACCTTGGCCTCCCAAAGTGCTAGGATTACAGGTGTGAGCCACTGTGCCCAGCCTGTGTACATTGATTTTGTAACCTGAGACTTTGCTGAATTTGTTTATCAGTTCCAGGAGTCTCTTGGTGGAATCTTTGGGGTTTTCTAGATATAAGATCATATCACCTGCAGAAAGTGATAGTTTGATCTCCTCTTTTCCAATTTGGATACTCTTAATTTCTTTTTCTTGCCTGATTGCTCTGGCTAGGACTTCCAGCACTATGTTGAATAGAAATGGTGACAGTGGGCATCTTTTTCTTGTTCTAGTTCTTAGTGGCAATGTTTTCAACTTTTTCCCATTAAGTATGATGTTAGCTGTGGGTTTGTCATATATGGCTTTTATAATTTTGAGATATGTTCCTTCTATGCCTTGTTCGTTGGGTTTTTATCATGAAATGGTGCTGAATTTTGTCAAATGCTTTTGCTGCATCTACTGAGATGATCATATGATCTTTGTTTTTAAGTCTGTTTATGCGATGAATCACATTTATTGATTTACATATATTGAACCATCCTTGCATTCCTGGGATAAAGTCCACTTGGTCATGGTGAGTTATTTTTTTGATGTGCTGTTGAATTTAGTTTGCTAGTATTTTATTGAAAATTTTTACACTTTTTTTCTTTAAGAGATAGGGTCTTGCTCTGTTGCCCAGGCTGGAGTGCAGTGGCACAGTTATAGCTCACTATAACCTTGAACTACTAAGCTCAAGTGATCCTCCTACCTCAGCTGCCCAAGTAGCTGGAACTACAGGTGCATGCCATTACACCCAGCTAATTTTTAAAAGTTTTGTAGAGACAAGGTCTCACTTCCTGCCCAGGCTGGTCTCTAACTCCTGGTCTCAAGCGATCTTCCTGCCTCGGTCTCCCAAAGCACTGGGATTAGAGGTGTGAATCACAGTGTCCCACCTACAATCCATTTATGTAGAAAAGCAGTCACACTGTACTTAAGTAATAATCAATAGATATAATTTATTTGGCATTTAACATGTTCCAGGGATATGCTAACTTCTTCACCAGAATTACCATATTTGGTCCTCACAGTAGCTCTGTGAAATATGTATTGGTATTACCCCTAGTTTGCAGATTGGGAAACCAGACCAAGAAGGATTTAAGAGACCCATCCAGGTTCTCAGTGGTCACTCACAGATTTCAGATCTCACAAGCCTAACTGGAGAGGTCTCTCTCTTATCTACCTCACTATTGTATCTCTTACACATGGTACTAGAAATATATAGCAGACCACTTTACAGCATATGCCTAGCATCAGAACATCAACAGAGCTCATACTAAGACTCAATTGAAAGGCAATTATTATGTGCAGTTATATTTAGTGTTAATAAATTGCCCCATGATATCCCTATAATTGCACTCTGGACTTGGGTTTCCCATAATAGCCAAACAAACATCTAAAATCTTTTATTCATCTGAAGTAAAGTACATTTTCTATAAACAATTGTTTCCTTTAATAATTTTCAGAGGTCGGGGAGAAAGAGATGCCAATTAGCCATTTTTAATACCTTATATCTTCAAATTAGAATTTTTGAAGTCTCACTTATATCTACATTATGACAGAAAAAGAGAAATTACACACAGTTTACTTCTTTAGATTACCAAAGGCAAACCTCTACCTTTTTTGTCTCTAAACTCAACCCCATTTGGTATCAAATATCTTTTAAAATTAACTCAGCTACAATATAGTCTATTTTAAAAAGATTTAGATACTTAATAAAAATAAATGACCATCATTCATTAATGTGTGATTCTTTTCCTTGCCTTCTTTCTTTTAAAGATAGTGTTTTTAGAAGAAGCATCTCAACATGAAAAACTGGCCAAAGAATGGAGCTTCAAGCCATGTGAAATAAGAGAACTCAGCCACTAGTAAGTCATCATCAACTTTTTCTGCTTTCCTGGATGCCACTAACTAGGCTCAAGTTACAGGAAACCTGCCTTGAGAGACAGACATTTTTAAAAAAAATTAATTGATTAATTATTTTTATGGGAGGAAGTGGGAAGGAGAAGGTAAACAGGAAGCTGAAGGCGGGAAGCTTTGAGAACTAGAAGCTGCCATCATTCATTCATTTCTTCAGCAAATATTTATTGAGCCTACTGCAGTACTGGGATCTGGAGGTGAAAATGATCTTCAAGGTCCTTCTTGTCCTCACAGGGTTTATAGCCCATGGGGGATGCGGGAGATGCTGCCAGTAAACAAGCAAACAGAAACATAAACATGACAGTGGTAGATTGTGATATGTTCTGTGAAGAAAGTTAGTGAGCAGGGGAAGGGTATGATAGAGATAAACTATTGAGGAGCAGGGAGGGAGATTTTGAGGATCTATTACTCCAACAGCTTGGTCGGAGAAGACCTATGTCCAAAGGTGAATTTGAGTTGTGATTTTATATCTCAACTACTTTTAGTGGGTTTCTTTTTCTTTTCTTTTTTTTAATTTCAGCATATTATGGGGGTACAAATGTTAAGGTTACATACATTGCCCTTGTCTCCTCTCCCCCCTTGAGTCAGAGCTTCAAGTGTGTCCATCCCCCAGATGGTGTTAAATATTTTTACGAAATATGTTTTTTATGATTGCCCCACTGTCTTCATAACCTGGTTGATTTGTTCTTTAGAAATGTGAGCTCTTTTTTTTTTTAAAGCATAAATATTTTATCTTGTTTCTGGCCAAGTTCATTCCAAGGTCAACAAAAGTGGTGTCATTTTCATTCTGAAAACATTTTCATAACTTGGGAGTTGACTTTTGGCAAATGTAGTGAGCCAAAAGGAACATTGAACTAGGTAGAAGAATACCTGGTTTGAATTTATACTCTAGAGCTGTGCAGCTCTTAGGTGTAAAGCAAGCTACTGTCCTTTGAGTTTATGTTGGTCATTAGGCTTATCTGTGGTCACAGTCCAGAGAGATAGGATAACTGCTCATAAAGTTTTGCTGCATGTGCAGTTAAACTCCCATCCCCTACCTCTTTCCCTTTCCCCACTGCATCTCTATAGCTTAGAAGTATGTGGGCAATGGGCATGGAAATTCATACAGGAACTTGTGCTGTTACCATCTACTTACTCTTGCTCGATTTCCATTAAGAATCTACAATGAGGAACAACTGACATTTACAGTCACTTGCTTGCATGTCTTGTGATGGAGGATTAGAAGAAGGCTTGGAAGCAAATGACATGGCGCTCAGGAGGAGATGAGATGATGGGGGAAGTGGTTGGAAGATGGGGAGGAGGGTGAACATATCTGTGGGTCTTTGCATCCTTTTGTGTCTCTTACGAGAATTCTTTTGGAGTTAAATCCATCAAAGATGCAGATTCTGGGGGCCCTGTAAGCATGGAACACAGAGAAGTAGTAAGGTAAGAAATAATTTGAATTTTGATGGAAGGCTGAAGTCTTTGAAGAAAAATCATATTTGAAATGCAAAGTAATTCTTAAGTGTACAAGTTATGCGCAATTGAATTTAAGTCATGATTAAAATACTATAGAGGATGATGTCTCTGACAGCCTTTTTAGTAGACTCGGCCCAATACTCATTGTATCTACTGGTCTATCAGCACACTGTGGCTTTTTTTTTTTTTTTTTTGAGACAGAGTCTCACTCTGTTGCCCGGGCTAGAGTGAGTGCCGTGGCGTCAGCCTCGCTCACAGCAACCTCAAACTCCTGGGCTCGAGCAATCCTCCTGCCTCAGCCTCCCGAGTAGCT